>CM055094.1:72453383-72757871 GCA_029204225.1 Diphasiastrum complanatum
GGATCCCAAGGCAATCCTAACCCTAGTTAATAAGTGAGGGGGATTTGGCACCCTGCATGTGTAAGTCCAACTCGATGATCACATAGTTATTTGATTAATTAGAAAGTCAATAAAAAGACTTTAGGCCTTTTTGCAGGACTTTTAATGTCGCAGGGCCTAAATGCCAAGTTAGTGAATAAAGTTGGGTATCCCTCTAATTCGGATGGTTCCCACTCTTTTTTTAAGTTTGAATACTAAGGGAGGCAGAAATGGACCAATAAAATTTAGAGGCCAGGGTCTTCCTCTCTACTATAAAAAGGGACCAACTCAAGTTCCTACACATGTTCATTTTCTCATTTCAACAAAGCAGATTGGTTCTCTTGTGAAATGGATTGATGAATGTCCTTGCTCTCTATCACTTTTCCTCCATCTCTCATGCTTTATTTGTGTTTTGCTAATTTTTGGATCTGATTGTTATTGGGATTGCATGTTATTATACTTTTTATGAGGGAGAAAGGGAGAAAGAGAAAGAGTAAGCTATCTTGTTGTGGATCTAGTGTTAGTGGGTGTAGTCTTAATGCTTAGGGTTAATGGATGATAGAGTTAGATTTGGATCTTCCATTCATGCTAAAATCTGAACTATACTATCACTCTCATGGGAACAAATCTATGCGTGACAACTAACTTCATCTCTTTGATGCTAGATTGATTAGATCTTGGATTGAGATTAGACAAGGAAAGAAATCCACTACAATTTTGGCACCGTTGTCGGGGACCTATGCCAATTTTTTAGTTTGCAACAAGTTTATTGGATAGTTAACTTGCATTAGACATCTTGTCATTGCATGAATCGTCTTAGATCTGCATTTAGGATTAGTTTTGGAGATAATTTTCTTGATGTGAGTGGATTTGATTGTTTGAAATCTAATTTGATTGTAGAACAGGGAAAGCTATTTAGATCACCAATCTTGATATCCATATGGATCTGAGATATCAGAAAAAACAATGAAAATCAGCCAAATCTACCAGATTTTGGCCAAAAGAAGACAAAAATTGTCATAAGAGCTGCTAACATTTTGCCCTCTTTCAGAAAACCTTCACCGAGTTGTAGACACCTTCGGTTTTGATCACAGAACCTTCAGTTTGAAGGGCAAACAATCCTTCTAGTAGATTTTTAGAAACATAAAAAAAACTGTCAAAAAATACCAAAAAATCACCAAAACCCTAAAAATACAAAAAAAGAAGCTTCGTCCGATTCACTGTGCAGCCAGGTCGACAAAGAATAATACCAGAAATAGAAGGTTCTTTTAGAAGATCAGTTGTCATATTGCCATATTTTTGTCAAAAAGTCACTTTTTTGCAAAAATATCAATATCACTCTTAATTCTTTGTCAAAGCTTTGTCGAGTTTCCAGAGCATTCTATTTATAATAAAATATTATTTTTGAGTTCGATGAACATTCTTTATATCCAGATCATAGAAAATTTTGATTTTTACCATCGCCAAACTACATAAAGTGTGTTTTTTTGTGTCAAAAACCTTCACCGGGTATACCCTAACTTTATCTGTGTCAGATTTTGAAAGCCTTCTCAAAAAGTTTTTTTTCAAAAATAGCACTACGGAACCTTCGCTGAGCCAATCTTCACCTAGGGAACCTTTGCTAGTACTATTTTTAGGTTCTGATTTTCCAGATCAAATCTTTGTCAAAATTGGGCCAAATCTGATACAGTCTGATTTGGATTCTGAGAAAATTTTCATTTTTTGAGAAGTATCGATCGATTGAATTTCGAAATCTTTTTCACGATATAGAATCTGATTCTTGAAAAGTGGAATAGATCTAGCAGATCTGATCTGAGATAGTTTTGATTGAAAAATCTAGATTCAATCTCATTGTCTGCTTGATTTGAATTTGTGAAGATGGATGACCCTGGAGGTGCTCCTCAGGAAGTCAATCCAATCATTATTAGAAGAACACCTTGTTTGGATCTACCAAAATACAATGGATTAACAGATTCAGTTAGATTTCTTCAGATCTATGTTGAATCTTGTGAAGTCTATGGAAATTTTTTCCCTCAAGATAAATTTAAGCTTTTTCCCATGGCCTTAACAGACGCAACACAAGATTGGTACTATAATCAAGATGAAACTGAACGTCCAGATTGAGAGATTGTTAAAAGAGCCCTTATCACACGGTTTAAACCTCGAAAGTTTATGGAAGACCCTTTTCTACTTTTAAGTAAAATTAAAATGGGAAAGTGAGAAATGGTTCGAGATTACATTGAACGGGTGAAATGCCTCAGATTTGAGTGCGAACTTGAACTGATTAACGAAAATGCCATGATTATATAGTTTTTGTCAGGTTTACCTAAAAGGATCAGACGTGAGCTAAAACGCCATAATGAGTATGCACTTTTGCAAAATGCTATGGATGATGCAATTCGGGAGGAGGATGAAGATTCAGATGATGAGCCGAATATTAGTATGTTGCCTTATACATCAGGGCAGACCACTATGACATCCACCACTATTACATCAACGAATGTCAATGCTACTACAAAAATGATGTTCAATGAGTTCGAGAAACTTGGGAAGAACCAACAGAAATAGGTGAAAAAGTTGCGGTCACAATTTGATGAGAAGATCAAAGCATTGGAAGATTTCCACGGACAAGCGAACAAGGAACTTGAGAAGTTTGCGAAGACTTTTCCTACCAAGGAAAATGTCAAGTGTTCTATTTGTACAAGAAATCACATAGTGAATGGATGTCCTCAATTGAAAAAAATGAATGAAAATCAGTGTATGCCATTTGTGTAATTCGCCTGATCATGAGACTGCTTTTTGCAACTTCAATCTTCGGATAATTCAGCAATAATATGCCCAAATGAGATATCGAGAACCACAATATGGAGGAAATCTAGCAGCTAGACCATGACAATCTGCTCTTGGATACCCAGAACGTTTAGCCTTACCTACCTCACCAAAGAACTCCACTCCTCCTGCCAACTTGATGGAAACAGAACCGTACATAAGTGCCAAGCAATGGAACTATGGTAATGATCAGAAAGGTGGATCTTCCGAACAATATGCTATTTATGTTGTCGCGCAACAACAAGCATCTAGAAACTGGACCAGAGCACCACTTGGATGCTTTGCATGTGGAGAAAATCATAGAGTTGCAGAATGTCCAAATAAAGAAAAATTTGTACCATTCAATTTTTTGTTTTTAATATTTAATTGTTCAGTTTTTGTTTGAAAAAGATAGTAAAAAAAATAAAAAGAAAAAAGAAAAAAAATGAGAAAAGACTGATGAGCAAAAGTCAGAAAAGTCATCAGCATGGAAAAAAAAGAAGGACAATATTTTGATGAAAAATGACTTATAAAATCATTGTTTCAGTCAGATGTGGCCTATACAGTAACAGAAACCTTTGCTGAGCTTTCAGATTGTACATCCACTTCAGATATATTTATATTGAATTGGGCGAAAGTTCTTTTTCAGAAAAAAATCTTTTTTTTGAACTAGGCGAATGATCAGCAATATGCCATTTTGAGAACCTTCGTCGAGCATCTTACTCTCTTTAGGAACCTTGGTTGACATGCTAGATGGTCTTAAAATGTCAAATTTAGGTTGTCCATAGCATCAGATCTTGAAAAAATGCATTTATGACAGTACTTGGGCGAAGGACCCTCCTGGACGAAGGTTCATCTTTCGCCATCCTCGGAAAACGTTTCCCGGATAGATTCAGAGTCCCGAAAACCTTCACCAAGATTTTGATAGCCCTTTTTCACAGTATTGTACATGCCTGCAAATTTTTGTTCTGAACTGATCAGCCAAACTAGTATTCAGTGTAATGGACCCTCCAAATTCACGTATAAGTTGGCTGAATTCGATTCATTCCTCACTTGTGCTAGCGAAGCTCTTTCCAATTTTTCTAGCGACCAAAGCCTTCAAAACTTTTTGAACTATTTTTTGATATACATTCGCGTGTCTTACTTTCCATTTTTAATCATCATGTCTTCCACAGATACATCCCAGTCGCCTCGTTATACTATCCATCGTGATGTTCCATCTGCTACGAATATCATGATACTTTTTAGCACAAGCATGGTCACTTAGTGGATGACCCTTGCGGAGCCTCTGCTTACTACAATGGGTATTCATAAGAGAGCCTTTTCAGGGAGAATCAATATGGATTTTATCACTCATCACTCTTGCCTTCAATACGTGGAAGAAAGAGAAATCCAAGTTTTACATCACCTTCTAGGGATCCACACACAAGGTGCGCATGATTGAGGCCGCCCTTGCTGCCATAGGTATAGCGTCTGGCACCCAAGCCTCACCCAACCATAAACAGGCCAAACAGGCTATTAAGTCTTACATAGACCTAACAAATGATTTGCATTGGACCAATGATGGCTACCTCCTAGATGCCATCATTGAGCCTGCCATACACGCTTTTGCCCAGCTCCTTAATAACTTTCTGATGGTTGGCAATCTTAGGAAAGACCACATCACTTCTCAAATCCTACATAGGATAGTCGAGTCCTATGTCAAGATAGCCAAGGCCCCTCTCGAACCGTATAACTGGTTCAAGACTATTTTTGGTGAGCTCAAACGAGCCATTAAGAGCAATACCAAGTATCAATTCGTTGTTGGATCCTTGTTATCTCTTCTAGCGGCCTCCCACCTTGAAAACAAAATCCATGGCTTCCACCTGGATTCTGTGCTTGTGATTTATGAAGAAGCACCGGCCGAGTCATCCCACCAGGCCTCCAGTTCACATAGTCGACGTCGTCCACACAGCGAGATCGGCATTCCTGACTTGCCTTCCGTGTCACGACGTCGTACTAGGCATACATCGTCAATTGCGCTTCCACCCCCTGCTGCTACTTGCACTGAACTTCCTATTCCCCCCGTCTCTGATGCTTCCCTCGTCTCTGCTTCCACTCAAGGACAGTCTGTGACTATTGGGACTACAGCTGTCCAGACTGCCTCACCCTCGCACACCGAAGCTGTTTCACCCAACACGCAGTACTTTATGGATATTTTCGATGATTCTGACCCCCTTGGGGCCTCCAAAGTTTTTGAAATGCCCCAGAGCCCTGCGCCCTTTGAACTCCCATCCCTTGGAAGAGGATTCGAACAATTCCATGATACTATTGTTGGTGTTGAAGATTCATGCCAGTTAACCCAACAACTTCAAGTTGAAGCCACACCAGCCACACTTCGGGTTGAGCAAGCTATGAAATCACCGAAGCAGTTCGACGCCATAGTGCCTGAGGGTTATGAAGACAAAGATCTTTTTGAAGAAGAAGAAGTACCGGCACCTAATTCACGCCAACCAAGGATAGTACCATCAAGTCCTTCTGTTGCTACCACCTCCACGACAATAGATTCTGGTGATGCTCTCGATTTGATCTCAAGCCTTGCGCAAGTGATCCAGTCTATGCTGGATAAGAAAAAAGAAATGTAGCAGAGAATTTCAGACATGGAATTTGAAGACACTCTCATCAGCCAGAAGATTGTTCAACTGAACTGAGAATTGAAGATCGCCAAGCAGCATAAAGAAAAATCTGAAACTAAAAAGAAGATGGCATAGCAACAGGCTGATCGCCTCGAAGGATACGTCAGCTCCTTGCAGAATGCCCTGACAACTGCTCAAGATCAGGTGGACAAGGCCGTGCAAGATGCAAAGCAACAAGTGCAGCTGCTACAAGGTCAATTGCAGATGGCGGAGTGGGATCGCACACGTCTCCAAGGTGAATTGGATGTGACCACTCTTAAGTGTGATGCGTATCTTCAGACGCAAATACCAGATCATCTGATAACTCCGATGGAAATCGCGTATTCGTTTAAAAAAAATGAAAACTTACAAAGTAGCCCTTCAGAGATTCCAAGGCCACTTTGACATATTCAAAGGAGTAGCTTCAACTGAGTTGGCAAAGGCTAAAGCAACTATCAATGCATATGAAAAAGCTGCTGGTCAGGTGTTGGAAGCCGGCCCACAAATTCCAATTTCGGTCATGCCGCAATTCTCCCCTTCGCACCGAAC
This sequence comes from Diphasiastrum complanatum, assembly GCA_029204225.1. Lineage (NCBI taxonomy): Eukaryota > Viridiplantae > Streptophyta > Lycopodiopsida > Lycopodiales > Lycopodiaceae > Diphasiastrum > Diphasiastrum complanatum. The sequence goes on from CM055094.1 coordinate 72,459,413, forward strand.
TGCAGTATCAATGGATACAAGGCTGGATTCAGGCATGGACTAGGGTGGAGCCCCTGAAGTTGAAGAACAACAACCAATTCCACAAGCAGTGCCAAAGGGTCCATCTTCATCACAGACCACACCATTATTCAGAAGGCCAATCAGCGTCAAGGACTAGATCCAGAGTTTTCTAGCACAACATCCGCATGAGTTCTTGCGTGGTGGTTGGGTCCTTAAATTTAAGACTTCGGAAATAGAGGACGACAAAGAATTGGACAAAATACCCGCATTGGGAGAGCAGCCGGCTTGGAGAGTTACCATTTTTGAGAAAACTCCGAAATCTATTAGGAGTTATGTGGCCATCCCTCCCAATTGCGGTAGATCCATATCATGTACTGATGTCGCGAAGAAATAAATGGAAGGATTTGGGATTGGCTATGGACAAAATTACAATCCATACGCCCAATTGGCCAACCATCCATCAGCCATACAGTTGGACGATATCAGTGGATTTCCACCGGGCCTTACAAGCATACCAACGAGAGTGTATCCACTCTCCCAATTCGATAGTAAGACAATCGGCATTGTTTGTGAAAGATTTAATTTTGTTGGCATTAGTGGCAACCAGATGGGATGATTGCCTTCCTCCTTTGGCATTCGATCCAAATAAGCCAATTGCCTCAGAGAATATCAAGGATCAGCTGTTGGTTGCTCGACTATATTTTCGTGCAACAATGATGGGAGGCTCTTGAGAATCTCGCTTCACGTCATGGACAACCTCAAAGTGGATTGACGGAGCTCATCGTTGTTTTTTGCCACATAATTTGGATTTTAACACTGCCCGACTCAATTTTATGGAGAAGGTGCAGTATCATCTAATAAAGATTTGTCGTGAAGCTGATAAAAGTCTCCAGTAACTGCATCTCGAAGGTGTCGTGGGACCGCCACCAATTTTGGTGGGGGATATTATTGGAGGGTTTGCGGATCCCAAGACCCTAACCCTAGTTAATAAGTGAGAGGGATTTGGCACCCTGCGTGTGTAAGCCCAACCCGATGATCACATAGTTTTTTGATTAATTAGAAAGTCAATAAAAAGACTTTAGGCTTTTTTGCAAGACTTTTAATGTCACAGGGCCTAAATGTCAAGTTAGTGAATAAAGTTAGGTTTCCCTTCAATTTGGATGGTTCCCACTCTTTTTTAAATTTGAATAATTAGGGAGGCAAAAATGGACCAATAGGATTCAGAGGCCAGGGTCCTTCTCTCTACTATAAAAAGGGACCAGCTCAAGTTCCTACACATGTTCATTTCCTCATTTTAATAAAGCAAATTGGTTCTCTTGTGAAATGGATTGATGAATGTCCTTGTTCCCTATCACTTTTCCTCCATCTCTCATGCTTTATTTGTGTTTTGTTAATTGTTGGATCTGATTGTTATTGGGATTGCATGTTATTATATTTTTTATGAGGGAGAAAGGGAGAAAGAGAAAGAGTAAGCTATCTTGTTGTGGATATAGTGTCAGTGGATGTAGTGTAAATGCTTAAGGTTAATGGATGATAGAGTTAGATTTGGATCTTCCATTCATGCTAAAATTTGAACTATACTATCACTCTCATGGGAACGAATCTATGCGTGACAACTAACTTCATCTCTTTGATGCTAGATTGATTAGATCTTGGATTGAGGTTAGGCAAGGAAAGAAACCCACTACAATAGCTCAAATAAACCAAAAGATTAAGTTCGTTCTATTTGTGTATTGTTATCATGTCTCATATAGGTAGCTCTTCATCTTCATCACTCAGTGAAACTAGAGTCATTGACAAGTTCAATGGTTCTAACTTCTACATTTGGAAGTTAAAACTTAGAATGATGTTGATAGATAGAGATATTTGGGATGTAGTAGAAGGTGCAGACCTGAAATCAGATGGTGATCAAGCAAAGGCCTGGAGGATCAATGATCAGAAGGCCCTAGCATGTATCACACTCAATCTGGCCGACTTCCAAATATCTCACGTTACCACGTGCAAAATCTCTAAGAAAGCACTGGAGTTATTATCAAGTCTTTATGAGACTCACGATGTAACCACGAGATTACATCTTAGAAGGAAGTTCTTTGGTTCTACGTCTTCTCATCTGATACCTGCAGGAATCACAAACTTAGACAATCAATATATTTGAAGAACGTCTACAATGGGCTTCCGGCTGATCTCTAGCAAAGGGTAACCAATCCTGTCATAATTTCAAAGTTCAGATGTCAAGTTTAATAACTTGAAGTCATTAAAGACATGGCCATCTTCAAGGACTTTCACAAAACTTGCATTTAGAACAAGTCTGCAGAAATACATTACTTTTTCAACAGTCTGTAGAAATACACTATGTTTTCAACAGCTTCGGTTTTTTTGCATTTCCCGAAGTGTGACACTTGCATAGTTCAAAAGTTTAACTGTTTTTAACACACTTTCGACTCTTTACGAAAAATGCAAAGAGAGAAATATCCTAAAGGTCATCTATTTTCATGCGTTAAAGTGCTTTTAAAGACATCGTCTTTTTAAGGGCACCTTCGGCTTCTTGTGAGAAATGCCAAGAGAGAGAGAAAAATCCCAAAGGTTGTCTCAAATAAATGAGGAATGTTCCAGCATCGTCCTCGTCCGCGCCAATGATGCTGAATTATTGACCGTATATACTGTGTACAGTTGTCACAAAAGCCATATACTTCCAAGTACAAGGGATTTCCTAATTAGGTGACAAGCATTCAGTGTAATTAATACACAGATGAAGTCTATAAATAGATCATCCAAATACAGATTACGGGTTGCTCCGTCCATGAGACGCATTTTTGAGCCTCCCAATTACGCCATCATTTTTTGTTGTAATTGCTATTTGTATTGTGCTTCAGTGTAATATAACAGCAGCTTACTTTTATCTATGTACAACATAGATGAATGCATGTTGTGATTGAATGCACTTTTATCGCTATTTGATCGCGCTTGTGTACTCACTCTGATCAGAACATGGACGTCTAAGACTCCTTAGTTTCTGATCAGACGACGAACGTCTTGGATGCCTGAGGAAGTTGCGATATCATACTGCTCTTCCATTTATTTCACAACTACACTTCACATTGAATATGATTTCAGTAACACCACACACAAACCATCGCTAATCTCTTCGGTGACTGTACTCTTATTTTAGAGTATGAATTAATTTTTTAAGATCTTCTGTGATTACATTTAGCATAAGTTGTCTATTAGACTGTTTTTGCACCTAGCAGCCGATTAGAACGAGAGAGCTGTTCCGCAATATTCTTGCTCTCTTCTTCGTTCGTGTTCTTCTATCTCCCTTGCCCCATCACATTGCATCTTGACCGAGCCAGTAGTTGCTCAGACTTCGACCTCGCCAGCACGTGTCCAAATTTCGACCGAGTCTTATATTGAGTAATTCGACTGAGCCTTACCTCCATCACGCACTCAACAAACACCTCCAACACACACTCAACTAACTCCTCCATCAACATCTCGCCCGAGTCTTCCCTTCACTCAACCGAATTCACTCCACTCCACTCCATCTCGACCGGGTCCGCACTTCAGACTTCGGCCGTGCCATTAAGAGCTCATCTTTTGACCGAACTAGAAGGTGTTAAAAAGTTGACCGCGTCCTGATCTTTTGAGTTTTTTTTGCGCTGTTTTCGTTGTCGAGTTTTTTGGCTTCGAATTTTTTTTTTTTCGTTTTCGAGTTTTTTTTGCATTTTTTAAGTTTTTTTTGCTTTCGAGTTTTTTTCGACCAGATCTTTGGTTTTTTTCACGATTTTTTCAAGTTTTCATTTTTTTCGAGTCGCCAAAATCACATTTTCCGGGTTTTCACCACCTTCACGTTTTTCGCTTTGAAACTATCGCATTTTTCATTTTTTCAAACCAATCTCATTTTTCGGATTTTTGGTTTTTGTAAACCTTCAAATTTTTTGCTTTCTCTTTTTTTTTTTTACTAACTTGTCGCATTTTTCGTTTCTTGCTAACACCGTAAAGGGTCATAGTTTTAGCTTTTTACCATAATCATCAACTATTGTTTTTGACACTTTTCGGGTTTTTGCCACCTTCACATTTTTCATTTTTATCAAAACCCTGAATTGTCGTATTTTTCGCTTTTCCCAAAACGCTCGTTTTCATAGAACCCTGAACTGTCGTGTTTTTCGCACCCTTCGCATTTTCCGTTTCCTCCGCATTTTTCACATTGCCATAACATGAAATCATCACGTTTTTTGCATTGTCATAACCATAAATTGTATTGCATTTTTCATTTTTTGCAACATTCGCATTTTTTGCTTTTTTAAACACTCAAATTATCACGATTTTCACATCAAAAAAAAAAAATTCATCATTTTCGAGCCCTAAAACCATCGTGTTTTTTGCATCTTACGAGAAGAAATGGATAATTTAGGGTACTTATGCTAGAAGGTAGTGGCCAAGGAAATAGCATCATAAAGAGTAGGAAGCATGAAAGATGACATATCATGCCGTGAAGAACCCCCAAAGACTAGCAATAAAGAGTGAAATAAGCTCGGTAGGGTGGATATCATCAAAAAGGTGAGAAAACTCAATAAACTGGTCAATATAAGCAGTCAACTTACCAGTATGGGTAAGACTATGAAACAGATCATGCTAGCAAACTAGCCACTAGGGGTCAATCATAGCCATACGAAGGTCACAACGAAAGGTAGGCCATACATGCAACCCTCTCGAGAAGGCTCAGAAGGGTAAACACGCCACCAAGTCTAAGCTCGACCATCTAGATGTAATGCAACCAATTGGACCTTCTGAAATTCAGTTTTGGGATACATAAGAAAATAGGTCTCTAATTTAGAAGGCCAATTCTCTAAAATGTTTCCATCAAACGAGAAAGTGCTCTGATACCAAGTTACAAGCTAAGATTCACTAGTTATGCTAGAAAGCATGAAAAAGAAAATATTTAATGCGGCTAAAGAAGAACAATCATCATCGACTGAATAAAAGACTAAGATGCTGCCCTATATATACCCTACCAATGAACCCTAAAGTATGAATTCAAAAGTAGAGGGAGGCGGAAGATTTGGAGGGAAAATAGTGTGCCCTCCCAATAAGAGGACCCCCACTCTAGATCAAAATGACCAAGTCCTAAAAATGTGACCAAATAGGGCCCAAGGCCAGTACATGAATAAAAAGGGCCCATAAGCTAACCCTTTTGTGCTCTTTTATGCTGTAGAACTGTATGAGACAAAGATAATCATGTATATAATCATTACTCTATTATTGTACTGAGCTTTCTTCCGATACTGAGACACATACACTTAGATAACATTCGATTATAGTCGTTTCTTTCATCAACCATCAGTATATTGGGATAACAACACATTTCTAGCATACATGTGTGAGAACTTGTGAAGAATAACTGGTCAGCAATTTCTAGCAAAAAATCTCAGTGCTGACAGCGCTATTACATGCCACCATACTCGCGCTGTAGCATTCCATCAATACTATTAGCTACCTCAGTGATTTCATGTCTATATGGTAGCACTATCATAGCCTTCATCGTTGTCAGATAGGCTCAGATTCGAGCACCCATAGATGGCCATCGTTGGCAAGTATTGCAAGTATTGCAAGCTAATATGCATGCATACAACAATATTTGCTCTTCTCATATGCTTGCTAACAAAGCTACTGCGGAAAAGACCAGAATACCAAAGGTTACAGCCAAAATCATTCATCTCTTTTGCATATAAAGATTTCATAACAGAAGTTAACAAGTAAGAAGGCCACTTACCAAATTGTTTCGGAGTATGCTCTCTGATCGTTGCTATGTAAGCTCTCACACTGCATTTCTTGTCAAGCCGAAGCAGAAGGTAAAAGAGGATGATGAGAGAAGAGGAGAGAGGGCATGGAGAAAGCATTCAAGCCCAGTCCATCCTTATATAGATGCATTTGAAACAAGAGTACCCAAGAAGCAAAGTGATCGTGTCCGTAGAAAATACCTTCATTGATCTTGACCATTGAAGTGGCATTGGTGGTTTTCAAATTTTTCTCCAAAAGTTACAAAGGGTCATATATATCTTTTTTTTTTTTAAACAAAAACCAAGGGCTAAGTGTAGAATGAAGAAGTTGCATACCATTCATGCGAGAGAGAGAGAGAGAGAGAGAGAGAGAGAGAGAGAGAGAGAGAGAGAGAGAGAGAGAGAGAGAGAGAGAGAGAGAGAGAGAGAGAGAGAGAGAGAGAGAGAGAGAGAGAGAGAGAGATATCTTCTCAATTGTTAAAGAAAAAACATGTTTTCAATATTGCAAGTTTGTTAGTCTAAAGGCCCTGTAGATATGAATATGAAAAATTACGTTGGATGTATTTCTCATTATAGCCAATTTGGATATTGTTGTTTTGTGCAGTAGCAAAGGTCTATGCTTGAAGCTTGACTGATGGTAAAGTTGGATAGTTTGGGAGTTTTCCTCCAAATGTTCATAGATTCCAGCCAGAACCTGTGAACATGGTTTCTTCTTTTATTTTTTTCTTCGTTTACTTCTTCTTAGGTGGTTTTTGCTTTGGAAACTGGGTGTTTCTGCCTGTTTTCAGAACTCAGTTCTTTCCAGTTAGGTCCTCTAGTTTAGAATTGTTTCCAAGCAGATCGTTTGTCAGTTCAACATTGTATTTCCAGCCTGTCAGTGGGATGAAACAGTTTCGTTCACTCCAGCTACATGCATTTACAAGCCATGTAACCAATCCTTGCTCAACAAATTAGCGTTCTAAATCAGAGAGCAATCTACAAATCTATCTACTAAACTACTCTGAGAAATCAGGAAACAATACAACATCAAGATTAATCTACACAACAAAAACAAGAATCAAGAAAGCTAACTACCTAACAACATTCTAGCATCACAAGAATCAAGAAATATACCTCCTTGATGCTTGAAATGTCCAAGAACAATTAAGGACAGGATTGTTAGTGAATATGCAAGATTTGATTTACAATCTCAGCCTATTTAGTTTACCTGGATGCTGAAAATTACAAAATCAAGAAACAAGAAAGCTAATCCATCTACATTCCACATTGCAATGAAGAAAACATGAAATCTATTTAATCCACAACCACAACAAGGAATTCAAAGCATGTTCATAGGAATTTCACTGAAGACAATAGCCATGAACAAGGAGCTTTTCAATTGCCAATAACTCGTGGAGGATCTTCTGCATTCATACAAGAGAAATGACAATACAATAAAAGCTACCTCACAAGAGAGGGGGGCCCTTAAATAAGCAAGAGGGCTGCCCATGTGGAGCCTAAGTGGCAATTCCACTAATATAGAAATTACAGGTGGAATTAGCCCTTCCACTAGAGGTCACCATCAAAAGGTGGCTCACTCTAATTTATTCAAAAGGAGTCTACCTTTATTTACATTGCCTAGAAATGTTACTAGCCGCCTACATGGTCGTTCCTTCTCTTCGGTTATTTGGAAGAATCCCCATGTGCTCGAGGAAGAAACCCGGACCATTAAAATGTTTGGACAAAGCCGGAAAAAATATATATATATATATATTTTCATTGGGCACAGAAATGAAAATAACGAATAAAATAAAGAATATTCTAAGAGAATCAAACAAGGAATATTCTAGGAGAGGCCGCGAAGTCTATGGCACGCAGAAGGGAGAGGGGCTGGAGAGAGAAAAGAGAGGGGGGGCATCGCAAGGAGTAAATGGCACGTGGAGGGAGGCGTCGCGAGGAGGGCCTCAAGCACGTAGAGAGAGAGAGAGAGGAGAGGAGAGAGAGACGAGGAGAGGACGGAGGGAAAGGATTCACCATGTAGGCTCACATGGAAACAATCTGTAATCCTAGCTAGTAATCCTCGGCTCTCATGCTCGGCTCTCAGCTTCTCCTGCTCTCCTCCTTATGAGACCTCCTCGGTCTTGGGTGAGAGAGAGATGCTATGTGCTTTCAGCTTGTCTCGGCATCTGGGGATTCTCTAGAATCTGCTAACATTATCCACCCCTAATCTGTTGCAGGACTCCCTACAACACATGTTAGATGATGTCGTTCTGCTTGGCACTTGGAAAAGCATGGATCTTTGTTCACTGCCGTAAAACCAAGTGCTTATTATTTGCAAAACTGTTTCACAAAAACGGAGATTTCTCAATGGCTGCTACATTCTAGCCTTCTTGAGAACCTCTTGCGAGTCTTGCTCGCCTCGTTGCCTTGCCAATTGTTTTCGCTCGCTCATTTTTCTTCCCAGGGCCTCAAAGACTTGGAAGCATAATTTACTTCCATAGGATAACGGCCCCATGTAATCTCGTATCTTTTCAATGAAGCCCATTTCTTGCCAGTCTTCTATCATAGTGACATATCATGATGACATGAAGGCTGCTCTATAGTAAAGTCGGGTCGTCATCTCATGGTCTTCCTCCGACTGGAGAGCCACATTGGGATTGATCCTTATTGGATTTAAGCCGCGATCCCAAAAACACTCTTGCTGCATCAGAAAGGCCATCAAATGGCAATACTTGACGCTTTCTTGCACACACAGATTGGCACTGGTCTTGTACTTGTGCCCGAAATCCAACAACTATAGCCTCAAGTTATTCAATGAGATATTGCCTGAGATTCTTGGAATTACCGACCAGTTTATCAGTTCAACCCGTGGTCGCTCTACAGGCTAGGGATTTCTTCGAAAATAGGATAAAGATTTGGTAGTAGTTTGCATGATCCATAAAAATATAAACTTCTCTGATGGTGCCTGGTGGAGGTAGATCCACAATGATCCGAATCTTGGATAAATCCATAGCAATGTCGTGTCTAGAAATCACATGGCCTAAAACAATTCTGTGTGTAACCCAAATCTGACACTTTCTAGATCAACATCCCTCAAACACTTTCTCCAAATGTTTCAAATGTTCTGTTTCCAAACTACAAACTCCAAAACCCTCCAAGTAGATTTCAACAAAATTTTGCAAATATTCCTTGAATGCAAATTGCATCATGTGCTAAAAATACTTGGTGCATTGCATAGCCCAAACAACATAATCCTATAAGCATAGGTTTCTCATTCTATTGCAAATGTAGTTTTGTGCTGATCAACAGGTGCAATTTTGACTTGGTTGTATCCACTAAATCCATCCAAAAAACTATAATCTTTGTACTAGAAAGGCGATCCAATATGCTTTTATGAAAAATAATGAAAAATGATTCTTTTGTGTAACTTTGTTCAAAGCCTTCAGGTTCACACAAATTTGCATCTTGCCATTCTTCTTTGGTACAATGATGATTGGTGATGCCCACTCGGCATGCTCAATCTCATAGATGAAATCAGCTTCCAATAACCCCTACAACTCTTTCTTAATTAGTTTTTTAAAGTTGGCTTTTTGCAGCATAATGACCACATCGTCCAAAGTACAGCTCTTTGAAGTACTCCGGCATATCATGTTGTACTGCATAAGCTTTCTCTTGTTCAAAGGGATTAACCTTTACTTTACTTTTGGACTTTTTGGCCAATGGTTTTTGTGACTTTTGAGAAATCTAACTTGAAGCATCAAGATCGAAATCTATCTTAACTTTATCATTGTCCAACAAAGGTGGAACAAGAACATGCTCGTTGATTTTTGGATCAACTGTCGTAACTGCCTCGTTTGGTGGATTTGTTCATTTCAACATCTTACTATAGTGCTGCTTCACTTGCTTTTTAGTCATAGGTCTTGCTGGCTTCATGTCCTTCAATATGACTGCTTTTGGTGATTTTGTCGATGGTTCATCTAGAATATTTTGATCCATATGACGTAAGATTTTGTAGTGGGTTTCTTTCCTATCCTAACCTCAACCCAAGATCTAGCATCAAAGAGTAGAAGTTAGTCATCACGCGGAGGTTCATTCCCATGAGAGTGATAGCATATCTCAGAATTCAACATGAATGACAGATCCACATCTAACTCTAACATCCATTAACTCTAAGCATTAACACTACAACCATTGACCCTACAATCCACAATGAAGATAACTTACTCTCTCTCTCTCTCTCTCTCTCTCCCCCTTTCTCTCTCACAAAAAGTATAAGAACATGCAATTCCAATAACAATCAGATCCAAAAATTAATAAATCCAAAGACAACATGAGAGATGGAGGAAAAGTGAGCAAGGAGATTCATAAATTCATAAATTCAGTCTTAAACAAATCATTCAAGTAATGAGCATCTTGAAAACCGAAGGTCGACTACATGTTTTCGGACCTTCACATTTTTCCCTTTTTAGATTCTCTTTGCCTTAACCATTTTTAGGCACCTTAGCCTTTTTCGCACCTTAGTGAAAAAAGTGACACAATGGCCAAGTGGCCAGAATGCCTTAGAAACCATTCTTAAGGCGCCTTCACCTTTTTCGCCTTTTTTGTCCCTTTGCAAAAAATGCGACAAAGTGGCCAAAATGCCTTGAAACCATTTTTAGACACCTTCGACTTTTTTGGTTTTTTCACTACCTTTAATCTAAGGCACCTTCTCCTTCTTCGTTGTCTTTAATCTAAGGCACCTTCACCTTCTTCTTTGTCTTTAGTCTAAGTCAACTTCGCCTTCTTCGCTGCCTTCAATGTAAGGCACCTTCGTCTTTTTCGCCTTTTTCGGTTTCTTTGCTGCGTTCAGTCTATAGGCGCCTTAGGGATCTACACACCTTAAGTCTAAGGGCACCTTCAAGATTTGCATACCTTCAGTCTAAAGGACACCTTCGGGGCTTTTCGGGTTTTTTGCGTTTTTGCTACATTGGTAGACCGACGTCGCCAAGTTATCATCAATCCTAAAACAGCTGGAAAAACAAATATCCTAAGGGTGGTTACCAACTTTGTACAGATGCAAAACTAGAGTAAATGGCAGTTAAGGCATAAGATATTTTGCCGCTTGACACTTGTAAATATATATATTAGCTAAATCAAGCTATGTAAGTGTTAATTGAATTTCTCTTTCAATCAGAGTTTTTTTGTAGCCAGCGTTATCACACTCAGTAAGCTGAAGTTATTACATCAAGCCATTGTACTCACTGTTGATATTGATCAGAGTGCAATTTTTGTCTCACTATTGCGTCGTTCATTTGCGCAATCTATTTACTTGAATATTTCTGTTGCGTTTCCGTTCCTACATGCCGCGCTCAAATCCTTGAGCTTCTGCTGGGCTCACACCCACGGTTTTACAACATGGTATCAAAGTAGGCATTTCTGTAATCTGCATTTCTAGTGCGGATTATCAGTCTTGTTTTTATCAAGATGTCTTTCTAGCAAACGCGCAACCAACGGTATTTCGACAATCGTTGTTTCTACCAATGATCTCGTTCAACCAGAATGAATCCATCATCTAGTTCATCTCTCATTGACAAATAACTACCATCTTTGGAAATTCAAGATGAAGGTTATACTTCTAGCCGAAGAACTGTGGGACATCATTGATGGCACAGAGCTCAAACCAGAAGGTGATGCAACCGTCATTACCAAGTGGAGACTGAGAGATGGCAAAGCATTTGCCATGATCACTCTCAACATCAAGGATACTCAGATCAACCACATACTTGCTGCTCAGACTGCTAAGGATGCATGGGACATCCTAGCAACTCTCTACGACATTAGAGACATTATGTCCAAGCTTCATCTAAGGAAGAAATTCTTCACCCTCAGAATGTCTGATGCAGATAGTGTTTCGAGTCACCTCAACACCTTTAAAAAATCTTATGGAGTAGATGATTGCAACTGGCTCAGTCATAGAAGATTCCGATGCACTCTTGACTCTATTATCGTGTCTACTGGAAGCCTACAAAAATTGGGTGATGACAATTTCTACCCAGGAGCACCTCACTCTATCAAAAGTAATTTCGCTGCTCCTACAAGAGGAGATCAGAAAATCAACATCCTCCTCAGGCTCGAGATCGGATCCTCAAGCTCTATATTCAAAAAATCAAAAGTTTAGATCCAAGAGATCTACAAAGTCAGGCTATACTGACAAGAAGAGCAACATGTAGTCTGGACCAAATTCCGGTTCAAGATCGAATTCAAGCTCTTCATTATTGCAATCAGTGCAGAAACTTTTTTGCAGATATTGTAAGAGGACTGGCCACGAAATCAAGGATTGCCGAACTTTAAAATACAACAACAAAAAGAAGAAACAGTTCCAACAACAAGCACATAGTGCTACAACCAGTCACTCAAATCAGCAACAACAACAACAACAACAACAAGATGAAGCAACTTTCATGACCAAAGTTGGAGACCAACAAGATATTGATTCCTGGTATCTAGATTCTGGAGCAACTCAACACATGACTCACCATCACGACTGGTTCAAAGACTATAAGTCATTCACCCACTCTCAAGTTGTGCAACTTGGAGACAACTCATCACATTCAATCGAAGGTGAAGGAACAGTCAGAATTAATGAATTCAAAAGAGGTGAAGTTAAGTTGTTGTCCAACGTTCTCCACGTTCCAAATCTGACCAAGAATCTACTCTCAGTTAGCAGAATTACTGATTCAGGCCGGAGGGTCGAATTCGATACAGACGGCTGCACAATTCTTGACAAATCTCAAAAGGTTCTAGCCTATGGAAGAAGAAGCGGCTATCTTTACAAACTCAGCCATTGCTATTCTTCTAATAGTCAAGCTCTTCACACAGCCACTTCTGAATCAACTGATATGATGTGGCAATTCAGACTTGGCCATCTTAACTTCAACAGTATTCAACAAATGTTAGCTTAGAGTCTAGTACAAGATCTTCTTTTAGTCAACAAGCCAACTTCTCCATGCGAAGGCTGTATTATCAGCAAGCATGCTAGGAGTCCCTTCAGTTCGGATTCAATTTATACATCCAAGGGCTTGCTTGACCTTGTACACAGTGACATTTGTGGCCCGATGCAGACTGCTTCCACAAGAGGGGCTCTCTATTTTCTAACCTTCATCGACGATTTCTCTCGAAGGACTACAACCTACTATCTGAAGAACAAATCCGAAGCATTCAAGTTCTTCAAGCAGTTCAAGGCATCTGCAAAAAACCAGACCTAGCATAGATGGATGGGGAGAGTACATCTCCACAAAATTCAAGGAGTTCTGCAAGGCCAACGAGATACATCAACAATATACAACCAGCTACTCACCTCAGTCCAATGGTGTAGCTAAGCGGAAAAATCGGACACTCATCGAGAGTGCCAAGAGCATGATGGCCCATGTCTCTCTTCCAAAGAGATTATGGACTGAAGCTGTTACTACAGCTGCCTATTTGTAGAATCGATCTATTACCAAAGCCCTGAATGGAAACACACCTTATGAGGTGTGGACTGGATCAAAACCATCACTCAAATATATTCGAGTGTTTGGATACATCGCTTTTGCTCAGATCCCTGAAAATCTAAGAAGAAAGCTAGATGAAAAAAACAGGAAAATGATTTTCATCGGCTATTCCCCAGACCACAAGGCATACAAGCACTACAATTTGGATATCGAGAAGGCATTCACCAGTAGAGATGTCATTTTTGTGGAAGACGAGTTCATCGACCACGAAGAGAAAGCTGTTCATGAATCCGACCCAAGGATCGAGCAACCAGTCAATTCTGATCTAGGGATTCAACTGCTGAATAACGACGTTGACTCAGATAATGAGTCAGAACTTCAATGAGTCAACCCACATTAGAGGACCGAAGTTCAACCCAGAAGGTCGAACAGGTCTAGACAGCAACCTCCATCCAGATTTATGGATGATTCGGCTTGCTACTTTGTACATGAACCAAACACCGTTTTTGAGGCAATGTCTACTCCTGATGCTGACCAGTAGAATGCAGTAATGGACACCAAATTTGATTCTCTGATAGAGAATCAAACATGGACACTCACTGAGCTGCCATCGCCAAAGGCTTTTCCCAGATTCTAGATCTGGATTATTCATAAGCCTTCAGCCCAGTTGTCAAACATGTTTTGATCCACCTACTCCTCTCCTTTGCAGCTGCAATAGATCTTGAAGTCCACCAGATGGATGTCCAGACCGTTTTTCTCAATCAAAGAGGAGATCTATATGACGTAGCCAGAGGGATAAAAACTCAACGACAAGCAACAACACCTTGTATGCAAAATCCACAAGGCGCTTCTAGTCTTTGAGCAGACTGGTTGGCCTTCTTTAGGTCAGGTTCAGATTTATTCTCGTGTTGTCTGGCAATCTTCAATTCGTGGTTTAATTGAATAACCTTTTGGCTAATCAGTGTGTTCTCTATCCCCAGATCTATTATGCGCTTAAACATGTCTTTCTTTTCATCAATCATGGTTTGGATCACATGTGCAAGGTTAGAAACAAGACCCATTGCATCACCAGAGTTGACGGTAGAAATAGAAGTAGCAACAACAGGAGCGATAGGAACAGCTCCGGTAGGAATTGTGCTAACTGGCCTCTAGTGTGTGGTCGATTATTCTTCTTCGAATGTATCTTCTAATTCAAAACCCTTTGGCATTGTGGCGTCAAACTGCTTTGGTGAAGGAACAGTATGAACGACCTTGAGGGTGTCTAGTGCGGCTTCAATTTGATCGTGCTGGTTGATCTGGAAGGAATCATCAAATCCAGTAGCGGTATCATGGAATTGTCTGAATCCTCTTCTAGGGGAATGGAGCTGAAAGGGTCCAAGGCTTTTGGGCATTTCAAAGATCTCATTTGGGCCCAGTGGTTTGAAATCATCGAACATATCCATGAATGATTGTGTGTTCGGCAAAATAACTCGAATTTGTAGGGGAGAGGCGGCATGGGCAGCTGTGATTGGAACGGTAGATCTGTCGCGGCATACCAACAACAAAATGATTGATATTTGGAGTATAAACGTATTGTTCCTACTAGAGAGCAATAAAAAGGCTAATACTGTCATTATTAGTGCAAAACCAGAAATAACTAAGAATGAATGGAGTGGAGAGGAGAACTGATTGCAAACTGGTCATCAATAGATGTTTTCACAAGGGGCTGCCAGTACAACCGTATAAAGAAACAAACACCCAAAAGAAAAATACTGAATACTTCATTATGGTTTTCAGATTCAAATGGGAGTGAACTCAAGAAAGCAAATACTTCGGCAAAAGGGAAAGCCACATAGTGTTTCCGTTATCTTGATAGTAGCTTATCATGAATCTAACTCCTATGATCTGTGCAAATCACAAGATTAAAGGCTAGAGGTACTTCACTAATCAATTCCAGTCCAAGTCACTGTGTATAGGCACAAACAATACAGTGCCATAAACTTTCTATTACCAAAATGAATCACCATGAAAAGCACAGAAGGTATTCACAATAGAAACAAGTTGTGTGATTCAGAACACTCAGATTTACATTATCTGTATTCACCATTTGCAGAGTACAAAGATATATTCATTGCAATCTAGACACTACAAAGAAGAGGGGTTGCTACACCTCTATACAAGAATATGAGAACACAAAGATTTTGAACTTGTAGCAATAAATCTATATTAAAGCACCAACAGAGCTTTTGAGCCTCTGTTCTACATTGTGTCTGAATGAATTACAATGGCATAAAAATTGGCATAATATAGCCAGAGAGATCCATGCTAGAGAGAAGAGGGCTCTACAACTGCTTCAAGAATGAGAGCAAATCAGTATTTGACATCTGGAACAAGGCTTTCACAAGCCAATAGCATACTGCCACAGTAGGATCAATGGTTAGAAAGCAGGGTTGAGCAACCAAATCTGCCTCTGGAACTGCCATGTAGAAGATGCGATGGCTTCCAAGAGCTCTGCAAACTGCCATTGGAGAGCAGTAGAGACTGTCATAGGAAGTGCCATGGTGGCTTGCCACCTTCTGACCTGTGTGGAGGGATGAATGGAAGCATCTGGGTCGCTAGAAATGCGTTGAAGGCTGCCGCTTAGAACACTGCCCTAACTGCAACTACTGCTTGCTGATGAAGGGCGATGGTGGGCTAGAGATGAAGGGCGATGGTGGGCTGGAAAACCGTCTTCAGATCTACATTTGGGAGAGTGAAGCTTGCCCTAGGAAGTCTCGAATAGTGCAAAATGTGCGACAATTGCCTCAAAAAATGCGATGGTGGGAGGATCTGGCTGCGTGGAGGTGCCTCGAGGTAGGCACTAAAGAATGAACAAGGCTTCAAAAATTCCGAATAGTGCGAAATGTGCGACAATGGCCCTTAAGATTTGTAGTGCCTTGCCTTTGAAAATAGCAGTTTGCCCTTAGGAAATGCGAAGATGGCGGGTAATAGTCAGCCGATAAAACTGCCATTGAAACTTGACTCTCACACAAAGCCGAATAATGCGAGAATGCCGACTGGGCTTTAGAATATGACTATAACCTTCAGAACAGCTTGACGAAGGTTCATGCCTTCTTAAACCAATGACTTTTATAATTTAAAAGATCAACGGCTAGGCACAGCCATATGCCAAATTCATAAGTAGTAAAAGGGCTGTCTTAATGCCACAAAACAAATTTAAGTCGTACCCCACTGAATGCAACTTATGATTAGGCTATACACAATGGAAAAGCAAAGGCTTAAGATTTAGGAATAAAAAGCCGAAATCATTAACAAATTGTTCAAACCAGGTCACCACAAGATCCAATTGTCACAGATTGACTATGTGAGGAAGTGGAGGCAAGGGTAGGTCAGTGTAGATAGCAGCAGGGGGTGGAAGCGCAACTAGAGTTGGTTGCTTAGTATGACGATGTGTCACGGAAGGCGAGTCAGAAATGACGATCTCGCTGCGTATACGACGATGACTATGTGAACTCGATGCCTGATGTGATGATTCAGTTGGTGCCTCTTCGTAAATGGAGAGCACAGAATCCATACTGAAGCCATGGACTTTATTGTCAAGATGTGAGGCTGCAAGGAGTGACAATAACTGGCCAGTAGCAAACTGTTGTTTGGTATTGCTCTTGATAGCTTGTTTGAGCTCTTCAAACACAGTTTTGAACCAGTTATATGGTTCCAGAAGCGCTTTAGCTATCTTGGCCTGGAATTCAACTATTCTATGCAAAATCTGAGAAGAGATACGCCCTTTTCTGAGGTTTTTAACCATCAGGAAATTATTGAGAATTTGAGCAACAACATGGATGGCAGGATCAGTAATGGCCTCTAACAGATAGTCGTCATTTGTCCAATACAGATCATTGGTAGTATCAATATAAGGCTTAATAGCCTGTTTGTCTTGTTTTGAGGCTTGTGTTCCAGACACTATCCCTATGGCAGCAAGGGCGGCTTCAGTTACACACACCTTGTGTGTGACTCCTTGAATGGGAATATAAAATTTGGATTTTTTCTCCTTCCAAGTAATGAAGGCAAGAGTGATAATATCCATGTTAGTGGGTCCTGAGAAGGCTCTCTCATGAATACCCATTGTAGTAAGTAGAGGCTTCGCAAGGGTCATCCACTGAGTGACCATGCTTGTGCTAGGATGTATCATGATGTCCGTTTTATCTGGCACCTGACGATGGATAGTATAACTAGGCGACTGAGAAGTATCTGTGGAAGACATGATGGAAAAAGATCAGAAACTAAGAGTAAGGAGTGCGAGTGTATATCACAGTTTGAAAAGTTTTGAAGGCTTTGGTTGCTCAAAAAATTGGCAAGAGCTTCACTAGCACAAGTGAGAAATGAAATCGAATTTTGCCCTTTTATAGGCTGATTAGTAGGGTCCATTAGACAATGTACTAGTTTGGCTACTCAGTTTTGAACCAAAATTTGCAAGCTTGTTCAGTACTGTGAAAATAGGTTATAAAAATCTCAACAAAGGTTTTTGAAGCTCTGAACCTATCCGGCGAACACTTTCCAAGTCGCCTGGCGAAGGTTCATCCTTCACCCAAGTACTATCATAAATGCAAATTTTCAAGATCTGAACCTGTAGCTACCTAAATTTGGCATTCTAAATCCATTTGGCATGTCGGCGAAGGCTAATAAGGACTGTAGGATGCTCGGCGAAGGTTCTCAAAATGGTAAATCTCTGATCATTTGCCTAACTCCAAAATAGGTACTTTCTTTGGAGAAGAACCTTCACCCAACTCAGTATAGGTATATCTAAGGTGGATGTATAATCTGAAAGTTCAGCAAAGGTTTCAAATACTGTATGTGCAACATATGACCGAAACAGTGATTTTCTAAGTCATTTTCCATCAAAAATTATCTTCTGAAAATACTTTTCTTTCTCTTTTTTCACTCTGATGACTTTTCTGACTTTTGCTCATCAGTATTTCCATAGATTTTTTTTTTCTTTTTTCTTTTTAATACTGTCTCTTCCAACAGAAAATATCAAGCAAATAGTGAAAACAAGAAATTGAAAAAACAAATAAAATAAAACATAGTTTAGATCATGCTTGCTGAACTGGTGGAGCAGGCTGCCAAAATTTGTGTAGTCGGCTACCATTCACTGAAGTATCAAACCGTTTCCCATCCAAATGTTCAAGAATAATTGTTCCATAGTTCATGATTTCTTTGACTCTATGCGGTCCTTCACCGATAAACTTCAATTGCCCTTTGATCAACTTGGTTTTATACATTAATGCTAGATCTCCTTCTTTCAGTTCCTCAACATTAGGATTACAATGATAGAACTTGTAACCTTTGGAACTGCATCCGGTATTAAAGGTATAGTGTGTTCAATAACTGATGTCAAAATACCCTTTAGATCTTTATAAGTCCATGCAAAGAAATCTTGATACTTAATAAGCAATGTCCGTAGCTCTTGAAACTGTTCAAGATTGAGTTGTGATCCAACTTGTACAATCTTTTTTTACTCCCCTGGCTCAGCAAGATTCATAGGCTGCAGCCTAGTCCTAGCTGGGCCATCATAAACAGCTTTCGATTCTGGCACTTGTTCTTCAGGTTCACGATGTATTTTAGGTAACATAATAACCACATCATCCAGTGTATAACGTTTGAAATGTTCTGGCATATCATGTTGAACCTCCTCTAGTTTCTCTTTGTCAAAAGGATTAGACTTAAATCTTCGCTTAGCCTTCTTAGCAGAAATTGATCGTAGAGACGATGACTTCTGAGAAGATGGACTCTTCTTTGTAGGTGAAGACTTCCTAGATTGGACTGTCTTGCCAGAACTTAGACTTGTAGAATCGTCATTGACTTTTCCTTTGCCTTTATCCAATAAAGGTGGCACATTCTTGGAATCAATCTTTTGAGGTGGATTTTCCCATTTTAGGACCGTATTATAATGTTGTTTAGCTTGCTTCTTCGTCATTGATCCTATAATCTTGTCTTTCTTCAATATAACTGCTTTTGGCAGTTTTATTGTTGGTCCATCGAGAATATTACGTACTCCAAATCTGGTTGGATCCATGTGATTTAGAACCTGCTCATCAGTAAGTTTTGCATTGTCATCATAAGTCAAGACATGACTCACAAGAATGAGTTCGGATCTGGTATGGGCTTCGTTGATATCCAAGCTACATTCAACGCATTTAATGGAAAAGTGATCGGCATATCTAAAGTTCGATCCAATAATGAAATCTCGCTCAAATCGGATTGATTATCTTGTTGACACATGTAACCTGCTATACAATCAATCGTTGCAAGAGCTTGATTTCAGTTGACAGTATCGATTTGAGAGTCATAATGTAATCCCTAATTTTTTACTGGTCGGTCACAGGTGTGATCTATTGTTGATGAGTCATCATCCTCTTTTTGAACCATTGGTTTGATAGTCCAAGTTACAGGATCAACTTTGATTGCACGTTCACGATTTTCAAAAGTGATTTTTCATGTATCCCAATTATGAATTACTTGTGCAACTCGTAACCATGGGCATCCTAGTAGGAGTCGGTAGACATTTGGTGCTTCTGGTAATTCCATTACTATGAAAGTAATGACAAACTGTACTCCAACAATTCTGATAGGTATATCTTCAACCATTCCCCGTGGATGGACTGTTGTTTGATCAGTTAGCTTAATGGCAAAGGCTGCATGCTTACTCCTTGTAAGGCCTCACTTTGCACATAGCTTTGTAGAAATCAGATTAACTCCCAAACCTCCATCTATCACGCTTGCTTCTTTAGAAAATTGCTTATGCTGTATCGACAGGGTGATATTTTTTTGCTCACTTTTCCAAGCTGCTCCGACATGGAGTATTTCATTAGATTCTTCAAATCCATCACAAAAAGCTGGCTCTTGATGGACTTCTGGTTCAGCTTGAGTTAAGTTTTGCGCTAATACTTCTTTTGCTTTTGGCACCAACTTCAAGAACTCTCCTCTCTCTCTCTCTCAATGCTTTCATCAAGGTATTGCTCAAATGATGGTGCAATACCATTAAGGGCCCATAACCACTGAAATCAAGAAATTTTTAAAGGCTGAAGTGATTGACAATCAAGAATGAGTGAATATGTAGAATTGAGATACATCACTTAAAAATCAAAATGCACTTTGTCATTCACATTTACCATACTTATATTCATTACATCAGTACATGCCAAGATTCCTTCTTGGAAACTCTTCAAGAACATTGCTACACCTCATACCAGTTTGACTAAAGGGCCCCCAAGAAAATGAAGGGCATCATACACATACCAATTGTTAACTAACTTCATAAACACATGTCGTGTTAAACTAAGGACATTGTTTGAGTTGTTTCCCAATACTTTGCATACATTCTGAATATTTTCAATAGATGTTGACCGTATGAGAGATCCCATTTACGTAATTGCAAAGTGGTCATGAATTCTAGATGTTGACCACTATCTTGCTACCAGATGCAGACAACTATTGTCAACCATATTAGATATGGATGCAAAACACAAAAGTGAATAGAACGAACTGGACTAAATAATGATGTCACTCCACTTCACCAATTACATATGACATATGTTGTGCGGGCGACAAATACGACCCATAAATGTCACCCATATGAAGAATACCTGATAATTAGAATGATGCCTTATCTCATCTTGATGTATGCTTCAACTACATGAGGATACATTTTACTATTGCGCACCGTAACAAGGTGTATGCATTTCCTCATGGCATCGCATAATGTGTGTCAATTCAAATCTTATATGAATCAATGGTCCATATTTTGTTTGAGGATCACCATTACCTAGGGCATTATTTTCAGCCCTCGGTATTTAGGAATGGACTCTTGAAAATACGTAGGGCTCATAAATGGAATACTGAAAATATGTAGCCCTCATGCATGGGATCATCAACAGAATCTTAAAAATGAATTTCTTTTACTTTTTTTAGGATTTCTGTGACACACATTACGTATGATGATGGGTGTTTGTGGGCCCATGGTAAGAATATAATGGCTTCTACCATTGTCTTTGCTACCGCATCTCAACAAGAGGACTTGCCATTATATATTTACTTGAGATGGGACTGCAAACAACAATTGGCTTATATATTTACTTACAACGGGGCTTCAAACAACCAATAGTTCATCAATTCGCTATTGTCACACACTTGAGGGACTTGCCCTAGTGACAAATAAAGGAAGAAGTGACTCGAATCACGACTCTAAAAGAGGACTTTCCATCATATCTTTATTTTGGGCTTCCAAATAACCATTATGTAGTTCATCATTTGTTGTTGTCGAACACTCGTGGAAACATAATGCCAAGTGCTTCGGTTTCCTCTATATTCCAAAGGTAGAATAAGTTAGAAATCAGAATTAATCTGATATACATTTTATGTAAGCTTCAAATGTGATACCGTAATTAGTGTTCAATTAATTAGATTTGTTGTATTCAGTTGTGACCGGGATGTGAAAATTGACTTATCAGTCGGGCACTTGTCCCTAGCTACTTGGTTTAGCCAAGTAGCCACTTTGGTAGGAAATTAGACTGTATAGTGGATTTTGGTTTCGTTATGCTATACTCGAGGGCATGTCTTGGGTTTGTAAGTTATTTAGGCCATATTGGGCCTGACTCTAGTTTGTAGGCCAATTTAGTGACACCTGTTGAGCCCATGCAGTTAGGGGCTTTTCCTATATGTATAGTGCTTCTTTGTAATCTATTAGCTTTTGATGTGCCATCTTTGAGAGCTTGTGAGCAGTGTCTATGGTGATTGATTGATGTGATCTGCAGAGCGGCAGGGTGATGCAGGTATGCATGATCTGGTGGAGCCATCGTCGGCGTCTTTCACCAGGAAAAATGACACTTAGAAGCGTCTTAGGAGAGAGGACACCATATGAGGTGCAGGTGGTCCAGATGGTAGGAATTAGCAAAGTTCCTTCGATTGGAGCTTTGGGGAAGTGATCAGAATGATCGTCGTAAGTGAATTTCTTGGAGGAATTTTGAAAAATTGCTCAAAACGGTGAGTTGCTTCAGAAAATGGATGTGACGAAAAATTGGCCAGGACTTCTTTGTTAATTTATCAATTACTGAGTGAAGCATATCGAAAGGTGGAGTAGGGTAGTGGCAACTCAAGGCTAAGAGGACTTTGAAATCCATTACAGTGTGAAGAGAAAGAAGCAGTTCGGGGAACTAGCTATGGTGGCCTAGTTTTTGGAAAAATCGAAAAAATATGGATCTTTCTCTACGTTTGACGGAATTGGGCACTGTAAATTGCTACCCAGTATCACTCTATTGAGGCCAAGAAAATATAAGAAGAGTGGAGTCAGCCATGAAGCACACTAAGAGAAATTAGCCTTTCTCTCAGGTTATGGAAACAATGGTCAACAAGGGTTTACAGGCAGAAAATGCAAGATCTTTCTTGGTAGAAGATCATTTTCAATGCTTTAAAGTTGTGAAGCAGGGCGCCCTAGCACTGCTAATGAGATGCCAAATGGTCGAGGGAAACCATGAAAGGATGGAGACAAAATTTTCAGTTCTTTGAGGCAATCACATATAAGAACTAGGGTTTTGAATATGGAAATGATGTAGAGAATGTTTTTGAGGATTGTAAAGCTCTATGGTAGGTCGCCCTAGTCCACATAGGAGGATGCCAGAAGGCCGAAGCTGCTCGTGGAACATAGAATGCGAATTTGTGTGAGGAATGGATTTGCAAGTCTCCTCCATATTAGCTTCCTGTTTTGAAGCTTTCAAAGGAAGAGGAGGCCCTCGCTGGAGCTTGTGCGTAGCTAGCGCTTCTAGGCCCATAGCGGCTGTTAGGGTATAATGCATGGAAGAAACCATGAAGCCGCACAAGGGGTCACATGACCATCAGATCGAGAGAGAAAGATATTAACGGTCTAGATTGCATGTCATGGAAAGCAATGTGGGCCACAGGATTGAAATGCATCGTTAGATGGGTTTGAAGAGGATCCGAAGGGCCATGAAGGGCCTTTTGCACTTCTTCTTCATTAAAAACTTTCATAATGAAATGCTAAATTTGGACCCAAAGTTCTAAAAGGGCATTTCTTCATTAAGAAACTTCTTTGCGAAGTTACAGCTCATTTCCAAAGGGCAAAATGGCAAAGGGCCCAACTAAGGCTAGAAGGCACCTATTTTGGCCATAAGTTGGGCCAAATTGACCCCTGAAACTGGCCGCTCAAAGCCAGCGGACAGAGCGACGTCACCGAGGCGAAACACATTTCAAGGAGTTTTCATCACCATTCCATCGAGCAAAGTGCGGGTGACCTAGTGATGGGCTACATTCACCATGTGGATAATGTAGGGCCAAATTTGGGACAATTTTTGATAGGTGAAACCTGCTACATGGCGGTACAATGAGGCATAATCACCTATAAATCATTATTGCTTACTTTTGACAGGATAACAGGGTGGTTGGAAGCGATAAATGCGATATAGGGACGAATGATAGCGGAATTGTGTGAAGAAAGCTAGTATTGGCGACAAAAGTGCTGTTTGGCGGCATGACTACTCATCATTGGCGACAATTTTGAGAGGGCAAGCAATCACAGGTGAGAGGTAGGCATGGTATGCCGATTATGGGTGGAAAAATCTTTTGATCAGATTCAACTCTTGGGGTTCGAATCAACCAATGTCAAGTGGCATTTTGGAGGAATGCTCTCACATGCATGATCGGCACTAGCATTGTCGAGTCAGGTGATAGTTGCATTGACACACGCATCTGCAACTTAGAAATTTCTCGTTCAGAGGAAAATATGGGTTAGCTTGGAGGTACACACATTCTGACGGTCAGGGTGATAGAAGTGTGTGGTGCTAGTTGAAAGCCATTGGGCAAGATAGTGGACTTGCAATGGACGAACTGTGTGTGGGACACATGGAAGATGAAGAACCAGTCAATAATCACACTTTGGATGGTTTTGGCGAGTATTAAGTGTGATGATTTTGCGGTTTTGCAGTTTGTAAGTCGATTTTAATCAAGCCAAATCAGCTGTGGAGGAGTATATTAGGTTTGTCATTAGGGAGATATACTTCAATATCCTATTCTGGATAAGTCAAGTCAATTTATTGTGTTAGTACTACATCAGGGATGCAGATTCCAATGATGACAGGGTGCAGATTGTTTGGTTTGGGCCATGGAAGATCTCTCAGGTTCACTTGGAGGGATATTGGCATGTCACGTCATGTGAGGGACTTGATGGTGGATTTGGAGTTCGCATCTCAGTGTATTCTCAAGGAATGTTTTGGAATCATTCACAAGAGCAGCTTGGAGCTAGCTTGGGGGAATACAGGTGGGGCACTATAGGGTAGATGTTCAAATCTTTGAGATCAAGGATGACATTGGGATTCCTGATAGGGATGGACTATAGGATGACATGGGATGATAATCAAGGGACAACTATTTTAGATTGGACTTGAGTCTTTTGATGAGACATGACTTACATGGGCGATTCATGATGGAATCAGGAAGCTACAAACGCAAATGGGCAAAGTGTGAAGCTTTGAGAGCCAACTTTAGGATGGAGAGTTGACGGTTGGGAGTGATCGGAGGGCAAACACTATGGTGAGTGTTTTGCTAGTGATCTACTGGAGGGGACATTGATGGCGAGGACTTCATGGTGTGCTCATTTAGGAGTACAAGATGGCATTACAACAGGGGGCCAGTCATTGGCATTGACATCGATGGAAAGGCATCTACTTGTCGTAAAACATGGGCGGCGTGAGCGGCAGCGGAAGCTCGGGGATTAGAGCGCGGCTTGTAGAAATGGAAACGCAGCAGTTAGCAGTAGAAATATTTAAGCAGAAGAATTCATACAGAATGTGCAAATGAACAACGTAGTAGTGAGACAAAAATTGCACTCTGATTCATATCAACAGTGAGTACAATGGCTTGAAGTAATAACTTCAGCTTGTTGAGCGTGATAATGCTGGTTACAGAAAAACTCTGATTAAAAGAAAAAATTCAATTAACACTTACATAGCTTGATTCAGCTAGTACATATATTTACAAGTGTCGAGAGAGAAATATCTTATGCCTTAACTAGAAGTCTAAGTAGCAATTTGCCAAGTGTCAGGAGGATGAGGGATCTTCCAGTAAGACCAAGAAGAAAGGAAAGTGCTTCCATTGTGGTAAAAAGGGCCATTGGAAGAGTGAATGTCGTAAATTCCTGGCAGAACAAGACAAGGGAAAACCAAAACAAGCAGGTAACCTTGTCGATGAGGTTGAGATTTAAGACTCTAGCATCTTCATATCTGCATTGTCATCTAATCAAGATGATCAAGCATGGTATATTGACTCGGGATCCACAAGACACATGATAGGTAAGAAGAATTGGTTCAGTAGCTTGAAAGTGTTGGATAATGGAACATCCGTTTCACAAGCAAATGGTGAGGGGTGCAAGATCAAGGGGATAGGCACTGTTTCAATCCAACTACCTGATGGCAAAAGCAGGATGATCAGGGAGGTACTTTACGTACCAAGTTTGAAGAAAAATCTACTTTTTGTTGAAATCATTACTAATCAAAAGTTGAAAGTAGAATTCGTCCATGATCGTTGCTTTGTGAAGGATGTAAACCAAAAGTTCAAAGTTATTGCGGATAGAGTAAGGGAGCCTAATACAAAATTGTACAGGTTGAATGCCACAATCAAGGGGCAACATGGACTTATATCGTCCATTCCATCGCAAACTGAGTTGTGGCATAAGAGGCTTGGTCACTTGAACCTGGGAAGCCTCAGTTTGATGAGAAAATTAGAGATGGTAACAGGATTGCCTACCATAGAAGATCACTTGAAATCGATGTGCGAATCTTGTGTATATGGGAAGCAGCATCGAGAGAAGTTCAATAAAGGAGGTGCTGCAAGAGCAAAGAACATCCTGGATTTAATCCACACAGATTAATGCGAGCCTATGAGGACCATGCCCTTAGGTAAAGCCTTCTATTTCATGACCTTTATTGATGATATGTCACGTAAGACGTGGATCTACTTCTTGAAGAAGAAATCAGATGCATTTGACAACTTCAAGAGCTTCAAAGCATTGGTTGAAAATCAGACAGGTAGGAAGATCAAAGCCCTAAGATTAGATAGTGGAGGTGAGTACAAGTCTAATGACTTCAATGATCTATGTGATCAATATAGAATTAAAAGACAATTTATGCCAGCTCATACTCCTGCTCTCAATGGTGTAGCTGAGCGCAAGAATCGTACGATTGTGGAAAGTGCCAGATCTATGCTAGCTGAGATGAAACTACCAAAAGATTTTTGGTCAGAAGCATGCAGTACGGCAGTCTATCTTCAAAATAGAAGTCCTACCATTGCCATACCAAAGATAACACCTGAGAAAGCATTCACGAAAAAGAAGCCAAAGGTGAACCACTTGCAAATCTTTGGATGTAAGGCC
Source organism: Diphasiastrum complanatum (assembly GCA_029204225.1). Lineage (NCBI taxonomy): Eukaryota > Viridiplantae > Streptophyta > Lycopodiopsida > Lycopodiales > Lycopodiaceae > Diphasiastrum > Diphasiastrum complanatum. The sequence continues at coordinate 72,486,052 of CM055094.1, forward strand.
TTTGTACACGTTCCTAAGGAAGAGAGACGTAAACTTGATGTAAAAGCTATCAAGTGCATATTCCTAGGATATGATGATCGTGTGAAAGGCTGTAGATGTTTTGATCCAGTGGAAAACAAAATCCATGTAAGTCGTGATGTTATTTTTGATGAATCCAAGATGTATGAAGACGAGGATGCTGAGAAGATAGATACATCCAGTGGGAAAGATGGTATGGTGAGGATACCACCTGATGATGATCCATTCATTGACCTTCCTAGTAATGAAAAAGAGGATACATCTCAAGATACTACTACTCAACCTCAAGAGACAGGTTGGAGAGGTAGGGACAAACCTTTTGGTGCAAGAAGGATTGAAATCGCTAAGCATAGCACATGGGACTTAGTAGAACCACCAGTTGGGAAGAAACCCATTGGTTGCAAATGGATATACAGGACTAAGTATCATGCAGATGGTAGTATAGCAAAGCACAAGGCAAGTTTGGTGATCAAAGGGTATGCAGAAAGTAAAGGCATCGACTATGAGGAGACCTTTGCGCCGGTATGTAAGTGGAATACTCTACGTCTACTTGTTGCTTTAGCTTCACATTTTGGTTGGCCTTTGCATCAGGTGTAAAATCTGCTTTTCTAAATGGTGAGTTAGAAGAAGAGGTGTTCATGGATCAACCTGAAGGCTTTGTAACAAAGGGACAGGAAAATAAAGTATGTCGCTTGAAGAAAGCACTTTATGGTCTTAAACAGGCACCACATGCTTGGTATAGTAGGATTGATGCCTACTTTCGTTCAAAGGGGATGGTGAGAACACACTCTGAACACATCTGTATAAGCATTGAGAGATTGCCATATTGCAATAAAAGACTCTCCTAATGACAATAAAACGTCCCTCCACATCTCTAGAATTTCATTGACTTACTTGAGATACGTTTTGCAGCTATTGTCAGTCTCCACTGTGAAATCACGAAACATGACCTTGTAGAGCTCAGAACTCCCACGAATCATGAAGACAGTAAAACAAAAGAGAGCAAATCGTTTCTGAACTCCATGGGCATGAAATACTTGGTAAGCAGGATGATCAAGTATCTTCCTCTCATCATCAACAGAGAGCTCATCAACTTTGCGACGTGATTTATTGGCTCCTTAGTCGCGACTCTTCCGCATAGATTCCTAGACAGCTTTGTTGGTAGAAATGAAGAATGGGTGGTGCTGTATTTGAAATGGCAGTTCTTGAATGCCTGTATGATTCACACGTGTTTGTTGAGCACGCACAAGAATGCGATTGATGCTCATGTACAAGTTCATAATACAAGCCTGTAGGATACCTCCCCCCAGATTCCTTACATACCATAAGAAAGATTTTACAAAGAATTTGTCCAAGTTCTTGTAGCGGAATCTCTTCAATCTTCCTGGAACAGTCCATATGACAACGAGCCCTCCATGCATCAAATCTATTCTGACACCATGATTCGTTTCGAGCGCTGGGATTTTCTAGATTTCTGATGAAATGATCCCATTCTTGCTTTTCCAAAGGAATAAACTCTGTATGTTTAACAGGAAAACGAGAAGTACAATGACCAACATCAACACGACTTTCCTTGTACAACACAATTTTCATGCACGCCGATGATACAGGTTGAGCAACCTGATCGACACAGAACATGTCCTTTTTAGTTTGTGAGAGCTTTCTCTTCTGACTTTTAGATTGTATCCCATGATTGAGATTTTCTTTGTTGTCCTGCATATCCTCATGAAAGCGAACAGAGGAACCCATCGTATCAACATTCATAGCCGTAGGAGATTGTTGCACGTAGAAGCTTGCTGCTAGGAAAAGGAAGGCCGTAGTAGGAGCTTGCTGCATATACGAACGAACGGAAGAGAGACGGGAAGACATCTCTATCGTTTTCAAAAGAGAGACGGGACGAGATCTCTTTCAAAAAACACAGGTGTCCACAAATTACGCCCGGTAGCACGGCGAGGTAGGTTCTGACCACCAAATACACACCGTAGCGGGCCTGCTCAAGCCCGCTACCTAGTCCATAGCACGTAGGGTAATGATGCGTGCACTAGAGAGGGGAAAAGAGAGAAAGAGAGGAAAAAGAATGAGTTACACACGACAATGAGAGAGAGAGAGAGAGAGAGAGAGAGAGAGAGAGAGAGAGAGAGAGAAAAGTCGCCCAAAACTCTATTATTCTAAAGGATTGCAACTCTCCAAAACAGAAAAAGAGAGAGAGAGGGGGATGCATCTGCCGTGTGTCGGAAATTTTGAAAACACATCGGGTATTCATCAACTTCGGGAAGAGATTTTCCACTTTCCACACCACCTGTATTCAACAATTATAGCAGATTCAGTACTGTTATTCTCACTATAGCTAGCTTTTTATATATATCTTCTCATTAATCCAAGTCAATGATATTTTCGTGCTATTTCTGATGTTTCTGATTGCAACAATAATGATATTGTATCATACTCTATCCATCCAGTAAGCGATCCCAGCAACTCATAGCTACGGGAATTTGCAGAATTTGACGGTGTTGATTAGAGATTTTGCTTGGTAAGGAGCATATTTGCGCGAATTGATCACAGGCTGTTAGTTAAACGAGAAAGAAGATGAGCAGTAATCTTGAAAATGGGGATGCTGGTGGACAATTGGACGAAAGTAGCTTGTCTAATTCGACGATAATGCCTCCAAAGGACACGTTTAATATTGCTTACTTCATCTATTTTGCTTTAGGCATGGGATTTCTCTTACCCTGGAACGCTTTCATTACGGCTGTCGATTATTTCGATTATCTTTATCCGAATACACAGATAGATCGTGTGTTTTCTTTGGCCTACATTATTCCCTGTTTCCCTTTTCTGTTGCTTCTCATATTTTATGGCCGTGGCTACAGTTCTTCGATCCGTATCAACTGCGGCTTAGGTCTGTTCTTGGTAACGATCTTGGTGGTGCCAATAATGGATGAGCTTGCGATTGGGGATACAAGAGGCAATTCGATAACTCATTACGTGACCATTGGAGCTGTAGCCTGTACTGGAATAGCTAATGGTGTTGTGCAAGGAAGCCTTGTGGGAGCCGCAGGAGAACTTCCGGAGCGCTACATGCAGGCTCTTGTGGGAGGAACAGCAGCTTCAGGTCAGAAACTATCAACGGCTGTGACTGCCAGTACTCTTAAATTCGTATTCCTTAAATTAATTTCTCTCTTCCATTACAGTCGCAAGCCAAAGTGGTGCAGTTTAGCTACATCTTAAGGAAATTGCAACGTACCGGCCCAAGACATTGTGAAAACCTCAAAAAGTTTTAGTAAGCAGCTAAAGAGATGTAAATGTGGTAAGAAAGAACTTAGGTCTATATGTTCTCGAACTTATCTATCCTAGCAACTTAGCAACCGCAAGCTTCTATTCAACAGCACGTGGAAGAAAGTATGCTTCTATACCTTGTTAAAAAGTATGCCACAATAGGCAAGCAAATGTTCTTGATGTTAGAATCAAGTTTTGTTCTACTTCTTAATTTTAATTACTGTACGTTCATCTGATTCCTTAGAATCTCCCAATTCGCGCATGGGTTATCTCCAACTATCAGCAAAACGATTATCTTATGTGGAAACCCCTTTCGGAATCTTTTGAAGTTGGAAATTTTTCATCAACAAGGTTGGAAATAGGATACGTCTTAGTCTACTACGAACATACATTATAATCAAATGGGAGAAAAGCTTATTGCTGTATCTGATATAGATTCTTATCTATTTATTTCTTCCATTTCTGGAAAGGTGGTACTAGTTGTTAATAGTCTCTTTTTGGTGTTTATCTTCTCTAACTTTAGCTTTCGTGATACATACATTTTCTCCAGATCATGTCATGATCGACTGGACTCTTGGAAAACTGAGAAGGTTTCAAACTGATGACATACCATAGAATGTCGGTTCTCAAATATAGCGGTGAAATCTATAGCGTTGTTTGACAGATCATGAGTATCTGAAGCATGCTGTTGGGAACTGGTTTTTAACATGAATTTTTAGCTGCTACTCAGACAATGACAATTTTGGCAGGTGTGCTCGTCTCACTGCTGAGAATTTTGACCAAGGCAGCCCTTCCTAAGAGTTCAGATGGTCTTCGGCAAAGCTCAAATTTATATTTTCTTGTTAGCGCTATTTTTATAGTTTTGTGCATTGTTTTGCAAACCTTTGTGCATAGGCTACCTGTCATTCAATTTTACAAGACTTTGGATGCAAGCATCTCAGCTTCAACTCCTTTACTTCAAGGTGAAAGACCAACTGTATCTGCCCTGGAGAGGCCACCTAAACATTCACAACTTTACAGTGTGTCTTTAGCTGAGATTAAGGGCTCCAAGATGTCTTGGACACCAGTGAGATATTGGCAGACTTTGAAGCAGATACAAGGTCTAGTGTTATCTTTGACCTTTATATACGTCGTGACACTCTCAATTTTTCCTGGCTTTATCACTGAGAACGTGCACTCTATTAAACTGGGAGACTGGTATCCTGTTTTGTTAATCACAACCTACAATGTCTCTGATCTACTCGGTAAAATGCTTACAGCATTTTATGTTGTCAAAGATAAGGCTACGGTGGAAGTTATGTGCATAGCAAGAATTCTCTTTTTCCCTTTGTTTGCTAGTTGTCTCCATGGATCAGCCTTCATGCACACAGAGGCTGCTGTTTTTATATCAACTTTGCTGCTAGGTGTGACAAACGGATATCTCAGCAGTGTGATAATGATGTCTACTCCCAAAATGGTAGCTTTCCAGGATGCAGAAGTTGCTGGAATCATTGTAGTGGTGTTCTTGTTGACAGGAATTGCTGCAGGTTCAATTTTGGGATGGGTATGGGTTATTTAAAAGTGCCTGTGGAAAGGACAATTGTCACGGCCTTTCAACAGTTTCCATGTATTTAAATAAAGACTAAAGGCATGCGTGAGAATTGTCATTGAGAATTATAAACATGATAATAGTTCAGAAATTTCATTTTCCAGCTATTCAGATTGATGGCATGAGTTGCAAGGGTCATGAGGAATAAGCACAAGTGTATTGTGTAAGAGCCTTTGTTCCCAAGAATTTGCTAGTGTTTGCCTGGAAGGCTTCAGACAAACAAGTTGGCAGAAGAGTTTATTTCTCAACCCTTGTCAAGAAAATCTGTTTCCTTTTTCCTACTTTGTTTCTTTTCTCATAATCAAATGCAGAGCACTGAGCAGGATTGCAGCTCTTTGGAGCTTTTTTGCATAGCTAACGATGGTGCAGTAGAACGAGGAAGGGACCAATGTTTTCTGTGCTGATTTTAGAACTACCTCAGCTATGAACCTCCTGCACAACCAATCAAACATAAACTGAATGGTTCTTAGGATTTTCATGCCTCAGCCCAGGGCAGATTCATTGGATCTTCATGTCTTCAAACAAATTTAAAAACTTTAACCTTTCCTTGAGCATTGTTAGGTGGGGTGGCACATGGAGTCTCATAAACATTGTAGTTAAGATTAGAAGCACTAGTTAATTTTGATAGGTGTTGTAATTAAATCTCATTGTCCTTATCTCTCTCCTGTCATTGAAGTGTTAAATATAACCTAGGGCATATTTGATTAGCAATGCCAGCTTTTTTTCTCCTAGTTTGTTGCCATTTTGGCTTCATTCCAACGAGTTTCCAACACTTCACAAAAAACATTTTTTGCGCGCACAAGGTTTGCTTGCTGAAATATGTGTGTGACACTTAGAATTTGCTTTGCACAGGAACACAGATCATGCTACACAGTAACACACACAGAAAACACTCTCCACTGCAAGCTCACATAGCAATTGTATTTCTCAAAATGAAATTACACTATACATATAGTTGTTCACTCAGGCAACCCATGCATGACCCAGGTTGCCGTTGGCGGGACGCGTGTCCCGTCGACTTGCCTCGTGGCGAGGCCAACTGATACTTATCCACTGATAGGATCCACAGTACAGTTGCACAGTGATTCTACTTTTATTCTAACTCTCTCCCTTAAAGTAGAGTCTACTTTTTATACAGTCATATACATAGCTTTAAAGTCAATAAACTTTAAGTACAGAAAGCTTTGATCTAAACTTATCAAACTTTTCTCCAACAAGTGGCTTAGTGAAAATATCAGCTAGTTGTTCTTCTGTGCTACAATGAACAACATAAATTTCACGACTCAGCAGCCTCTCACGTATAAAGTGATACTGAATCTCAATGTGTTTAGTTCTCGCACTGGATTCTTTGCTAGCTGAATGCCACTATGACTGTCGCTATGTAATGTCGTGGGATTTTTTTGCTTCATGTCAACTTCTTCCAAGATTTGTCTCAACCATATAGCTTCTTGTGTTGCACTACACATTGCCTTATACTCTGCTTTTGTGGTGGATAGAGCAATTGTACTTTGCTTTTTACTAGACCAGGAAAAGCAACTACCACAAACCTGGAATACATACCCTGTGGTGGATCTACGATCATCATAGTCACCTCCCCAATCCGCATCCACATAGCCACACAACTCAGGTAAACCATCATGCTTCCTGTAAATCAAGCCATAATCTGAAGTGCCTTTCACATAACGCAAAATGCGTTTGCCTTCCATTGTGTTTCCGTATGTGCTGCCATAAACTGACTTACAATGCCAACAACATAGCATATATCTGGTCTAGTTGTTGTAAGGTAAATCAAGCTTCCTACTAACTGTCTATACAGCGTAGCATCAAATGACTGTGACTCATCAAGCTTAGAAAGCTTTTCACCTGGTTCAATAGGAGTATTTACTGGTTTGCAATCCTGCAATCTAAACCTGTGCAACAACTCTTTGACATACTTCACCTGTGTTGAACCCACTTCGTGTCCTTTTTGCCACACCTCTACTCCAAGGCAATAATGCATCAGACTAAGATCTGTCATCTCGAATTGTTCCATGAGGTCTTTCTTGATCATGTCTATCATCTTTGATTATTTTCCGTAATAATCAAGTCATCAACATAAAGAGCAATCAAAGCAACTATACCATCAAAGCATAAGACATATAGATTTGGATCAGAATGTGTTCTCACCATCCCCTTTGAATGAAAGTAGACATCAATCCTGCTATACCACGCACGTGGTGCCTGCTTAAGACCATAAAGCGCTTTCTTCAAGCGACATACTTTATTTTCATGTCCCTTCGCTACAAAGCCTTCAGGTTGATCCATGAACACTTCTTCTTCTAACTCACCATTTAGAAAAGCAGATTTCACATCCATCTGATGCAAAGGCCAACCAAAATGTGAAGCTAAAGCAACAAGTAGACGTAGAGTATTCCACTTACAAACCGGCGCAAAGGTCTCCTCATAGTCGATGCCTTTACTTTGTGCATACCCTTTGATCACCAATCTTGTCTTGTGCTTTGCTATACTTCCATCTACATGATACTTAGTCCTGTATACCCATTTGCAACCAATGGGTTTCTTGCCAACTGGTAGTTCTCGTCTTCATACATCTTGGATTCATCAAAGATAACATCACGGCTTATATGGACTTTTTTTCCACTGGATCAAAACATCTATAGCCCTTCACACAATCATCATATCCTAAGAATATACACTTGATAGCTTTTACATCAAGTTTACGTCTCTCTTCCTTAGGAACGTGTACAAAGGCCTTACATCCAAAGATTCGCAAGTGGTTCACCTTTGGCTTCTTCTTCGTGAATGCTTCCTCAGGTGTTATCTTTGGTATGACAATGGTAGGACTTCTATTTTGAAGATAGACTGCCGTGCTGCATGCTTCTGACCAAAAATCTTTTGGTAGTTTCATCTCAGCTAGCATAGATTTGGCACTTTCCACAATCGTACGATTCTTGCGCTCAGCTACACCATTGAGAGCAGGAGTATGAGCTGGCATAAATTGTCTTTTAATTCTATATTGATCACATAGATCATTGAAGTCATTAGACTTGTACTCACCTCCACTATCTAATCTTAGGGCTTTGATCTTCCTACCTGTCTGATTTTCAACCAATGCTTTGAAGCTCTTGAAGTTGTCAAATGCATCTGATTTCTTCTTCAAGAAGTAGATCCACGTCTTACGTGACATATCATCAATAAAGGTCATGAAATAGAAGGCTTTACCTAAGGGCATGGTCCTCATAGGCCCGCATTAATCTGTGTGGATTAAAGCTAGGATGTTCTTTGCTCTTGCAACACCCCCTTTATTGAACTTCTCTCGATGCTGCTTCCCATATACACAAGATTCGCACATCGATTTCAAGTGATCTTCTATGGTAGGCAATCCTGTTACCATCTCTAATTTTCTCATCAAACTGAGGCTTCCCAAGTTCAAGTGACCAAGCCTCTTATGCCACAACTCAGTTTGCGATGGAATGGATGATACAAGTCCATATTGCCCCTTGATTGTAGCATTCAACCTGTACAATTTTGTATTGGGCTCTCTTACTCCATCCGCAATAACTTTGAACTTTTGGTTTACATCCTTCACAAAGCAACGATCATGGAAAAATTCTACTTTCAACTTTTGATCAGTAATGACTCCAACAGAAAGTAGATTTTTCTTCAAACCTGGTACGTAAAGTACCTCCCTGATCATCCTGCTTTTGCCATCAGGTAGTTGGATTGAAACAGTGCTTATCCCCTTGATCTTGCGCACTTCGCCATTTGCTTGTGAAACGGACGTTCCATTATCCAACATTTTCATGCTACTGAACCAATTATTGTTACCTGTCATGTGTCTTGTGGCTCCCGAGTCAATATACCATGCCTGATCATCTTGATTAGATGACAATGCAGATATGAAGATGCTAGATTCTTCAATCTCACCCTCATCGACAAGGTTACCTGCTTGTTTTGGTTTCCCCTTGCCTTGTTCCGCCAGGAATTTGCGACATTCACTCTTCCAATGGCCCTTTTTACCACAATGGAAGCACTTGTCTTTCTTCTTGGTCTTACTGGAAGATCCCTCATCCTCCTGAGACTTGACAAATTGTTGCTTAGACTTCTTCTTGCCCTTGCCCTTGTCATGTTTTTGGCGTGTCGCAAGTGTCTGATTGTCAGTATTTTGACGTCTAGCTTTCACCATTTCTCACCGTTGCTCTTCCTGCATCAAGATTCCTGTGAGCTCGTCAAAGGTTGGCAATCTTTCTCTTGATGCTATTCTGCTCACAAACATCTGATAGGGTTCTGCATTGCCACACAATGCATTGTGCACCAGCTCCACATCACGTATACGCCGTCACCACTAGAATGCAGTTCATCCCTCATTGTCTTGATTCTGGTCATGTACGTCTGAATGTGCTCTCCTTGTTCCATTCGAGCACTATTTAGCTTTGACTTCATAAACATGATTTTTGACGGATTTGACGTCTCGAACTACTCCTTTAGCACATCCCATGCCTGTCTGGGTGTAACAGCATCACAAATGTGGGTAATGATGTGATCCTTCATTGACAAGTTAATGAAGGTCAAAGCTTTCCTCATCTTTTTGTCGAACACTTTGATATCCGTTTCATTTGGCGGCCTTCTCTCATCACCTATGACGATTCCCACACGTCTTTCTCCATCAGTATATTTTGAATTTTGAATTTCCACACTGCATAGTTGGAAATCTCGTCCAATTTGCTACTCACTCAAAATGGACTCTCCCATGTTTGCCATCGCAAAACTGCTTGAAAATTCTGCCGTAGGCTAAAAACGGTATGCCGAGGCCAACAGTGATGTCAAAAGTTGAAAATAATGAACTGCACTTTTTTTCCTTACCAGGCCACTCACTACTTTTCCACCAATTTGAAAGCCAAATCGGCGTCGCCTTCCAAAATGCACTCAGTCGTCAACTCCCAACTTCGTGCCCAATGAAATGGTGAAATCACTTCTGGTCCACTTTGAACACTTTCTCCACTGCAATCACTGTTTTGCGATAGTGTACTTGCAAGTACAGTCTGAGTGCCCTTCGTTTGGAGGTTATAGCCTTTCGTTTGGTCAAAATAGGCTAAAGGACTAAAAAATAAGGGCTTTTTGAACTTTTGAACTGTTTCTTCACCTTGAAGAAACTTCACCTTTCACATGTGAAGGGACCCAACTCCAATTTCAGTTTGAAAATCTTTATTGAAGTTGAATGGCCAATCTTCCTTCAATGGCCTTCAGGTCCTTTCAAAGCCCCTTTCACCTCAAACCATTGGCTACCTTGGATCCAATGGCCCACAACTGTTCTTGGAGGCTCGATCTTTATCACAGATCTATGTGACTGGAGATCCAACGGCCTTGGGAGCTTTTGTGCGCTGATCCACGCGCTTGCAGACACGTCTCACTTTGGAACACTATGTGTTCTTTGGTTTTGAAGCGCGCGACCAGTCCTCACGGCCTCCACGACCTCTCCTCCTCTTTCCTGATTTCTTGCTTCTTTTCAAGCCAAATCAACTTGTTCTTGTGCGATTCTGGAGTGTTTTCGATCCAATTTGAATCTGTAGCTGGTTGCGCCCTATCTCTGCGCCCTGGAGGAACTTTTCAAATCTGTATTTGGCCTTGGAACGACTGAGAACAACTGGTTTTTCCAACAGTTTTTTGATTTTTACCAAGAAACCCTTCTTCAGCTCTTTTCCAAGCAATTCTCAGCTTTACTCTGAGTTTTTTTCTTACAAATTCAACCTCCCTGAGGTCGCCCTAATCCTACCAATCTGATGGGACTGACGACATACGATTTGGTAAGGATTTCACCACACACGGTTCAACTTTGCAGAGAAAGCTTCAAAACCCCACCGAAGCTGAGAAATTCACAATTTTCTTAGTTTTTCACCAAATCCTGCCTTGTCAATTGCTATGGCCACTGTCACTGCTCTTTGCAGCTCCTCTGCAAATCCCTTTACGCCTAACGACTGTCTATACAGTGACTTTTCTTTCTATCTTCAGCCCGCCGCAATCCCCGAACTCTCAGAAGACTACTCTTCTCTTGAAGCTCTCTTCGACGGTGATGTTGTACTATGTACACTCCCTGTACGGCTCTGATACCAACTTAGAATTTGCTTTGCACAGGAACACAGATCATGCTACACAGTAACACAGACAAAAAACACTCTCCACTGCAAGCTCACATAGCAACTGTATTTCTCAAAATGAAATTACACTGTACATATAGTTGTTCACTCAGGCAATCCATGCATGACCTAGGTTGCCGTTGGCGGGACGCGTGTCCCGTCGACTTGCCTCGTGGCAAGGCCAACTGATCCTTATGCATTGATAGGACCCACAGTACAGTAGCACTGTGATTCTACTTTAATTCTAACTGTGACATGAGTGTGTTTTGAGTGCATGCACACACACCCAAAAACATGTAAACAAGGTGATCTTTGATATCACGACAACTTTGCCTCAAAGTGAAATAATAGCTTTAATGCTGGAAAATGATAAAAAGCATATTGCAATTTAAAATGTTCCAATTTTTTTCTTTTTTGGCTAAAACTCTCCATGGAGCAACACTTCAACTTTGAGCATATGATCATAATATCTTAGGCCATTTCTCAATATCGAGGGCAGAATCTCATCATAAGGGGTCTAAAGGTAATTGATACCACCTTGTTTTTGTAGTCGTGTCATGTGAGAATAGTGAGGCACTCACTCCTCAAGGTGCTTTACCCAATTAAATTGTGCTCCCTGGCCGATGCTAGTCTTCTAGGCCCACAAAGGTGGGGTTGCAAGGAGGATACATATTTTCTAACTATTGATCGGCTCTATCTTCTGTCTAGGCTCATTACAAGGTACTATGGCTTGAAATGGATATACTAGGCCATGGGCTTAGTGGTACCTAGTTCATCCATGTCTTCATTCTAATATGTGCTTTTGAATCGGTTGCAAAAACCAATTATGGCACCCTCTTTTCCCACACAAGGGGTGGCCTAATCCCTTCTCAAGTCTTCACAACCCCCTTATATGGTCATCCCACCCTTTCTCTTTACAAGGGGCTGGATATACTCTTCTTGGCTCTCCCTAGTGGCCCATTAAGGCATAACCTTAAATTTCTTCTCTTGGACCTCTAAATGATCAAGATTTTTCCTTTGGGCCAATCTCAAGATTTTAACCCAACCTTTAAGTTCCCTCCAACTCAAGATTGCAAATCCGTCAACATTCAGCAAGCCTATGTGTAACCTAGCAATATTTTCAAGATCTGCATAAATATTTCACCTTCTAGGATGCTCTAACAGATCCAAAATTGAGCACAAATTTTTGGTTGTTGTATGACAGTCAAAATTTTGCCTTCTAAGAGGCTCTCATATGCTCAAAATTTTGCCCAAGATAGTTGCTTTCAAGAGCTCCAATGAACTCAAGATATTGCTTATACAACATGCTTCCTATTTGGAGCATTTCAAAGCTGAGATGCTGGCCTTAGCCCAAGGTATTCCAAGGTCTTTGTTCAAGGTCTTAAATTTCCATGTCCTTTCTTTGGGTCTAGGCTCTTTTCTCCATAACCCAAGGTTATGGTTATGTCAAGAATAGTCAAGGTTTGCACCAAGGTAAGGCCTAGAGCTAATAGGAGTTGGCATGGGGCTCTTAGCTCAAATGAATAATGGCCTTTCTAGCTCGCATCCTACAACATGGGCTTAAAGCTTTGGTCTTTAGTCTTGGAGTTGGCTATAGGGGCCACATCTTGGCCCTTCCATTGCTCATTAGTCAAAGTTGTGCACATACTATTTTGCTTAAATAATCAGTTATTTTGATTTTTGACTTGAATGGATATAAGAATCTACTAACAAATAGATTCAACTTCGATTTGTAATGCCTTTAGACACTATGGCAATATGAGATGCCTTCTTTGTCTGAATGTTGCCAATCTAGCATAATAGTTTCATTTTAGAGTTAATGGATACCTTAAAAATTTGCAAAAAAAATTATAGTATCAGTTAGATTGGGGTATTTTAATTTGTTTCAGATAATATTATAAAAATTAAGGTGTCTAACAAGTTATGGACTTGGCTCATTACATTCACCGCGTCTCTTTTATTGTTATTATGCATAAGCAGGCCCTTTTTGTTCATGCATTGGCCTTGGGCCCTATTTGGTTATATTTTTAGGACTTGGTCACATTGATTTGGAGGGGGGTCCTCCTATTGGGAGGGCGCACTATTTTCCCTCCAAATCCTTTTCCCTCCCTTTTTTAAATCCTCCATTTGATTCAGGGAGAGGGTATAAGTAGGGCATCATTGTATTCCTTTATTCAATTTATGATGATTGCTCCTCTTTAGCCTCCTTAAGCATTCTCTTCCTGCTTTCTAGCTTAAGTCCTGCTTTTTAGCATAGCTAGTGAATCTTAGCTTGTAACTTGGTATCAGAGCACTTTCTTGCAGATTGGTGGAGGTTGTCCAGCGCCCTAACACCCATCACTTTCATCGATTTTTCTCCGTCATTTTTGCAGATTGGTGGTGGCTGTCCAGCGCCCTACTGCCCATCACTTTCGACGATTTTTTCATCATTTTTTGCAGTTTTGGTGGAGGCTGTCCAAGGCCCTGCTAACCCATCACTTTCGTCAATTTTTTGGCAGATTTTCATTGTTTTTTGCAGATTTGGTAGCTATTGCCCAACGCCCTACTACCTCATCATTTTCGATACTTTTCGTCACCGATTTGCTGTCCATTTTTTATATTGATTGGAGGTTGTTTAGCACCCTACTACAGTCTCATTTCCAGTGGTTCTCTTCACCAACTTGCTGTCCATTTCGGCTATTGATTGGAGGCTGATTGGTGCCTTACTTCAGCATCCTTTCCAACCTATTTTTCAGCATATTGTGGATCTTGGTAGTTGCTGCCCAGTGCCCTACTATCTCACCATTCTCGACAGAGTTTTCCATCGACTTGCTGCTCATTTTGCTGATTATTTGTCGGCTGTCTAGTGCCCTCTTTGAGCACTTTTTTCAGCTTATTTAGCGCGAGTTGAGGATTCAGATTGGTGGCTGGTTGGCGCATCTATTTTGTCATATCTTCATCTTTTATCTCTCTTTGTTGGCACTATTGATTGGACGACGGATCAGCACCCACCCAGGTATTGCTTGCGCCCATTTGTACTTTCTTTTTGCACCTACTTGCTCTCTTTTTGTTCACATACTATTCTTTTTCCAGCCCCCTATTTCCCTCTTTCTCAACCCCTTATTTTCTGATTATATCCATCTTGATTGGCTGTTTCTGTGCCATTTTTTATTATTTTGGAAGTTAGACTAAGTTGGGTGACAACAAACGTCCTCTCCCTCAGGTTTTGTCTCTTCCTTAGTCCCTATGACGACTTATTCATTAGAAAACCCACCGCAGAGCTCTTTAGATGATCGTTTTACACATATTGATGCCCGCATGGATCATCTTGAGAGTCGTATTGATCGTGTTCTTTCTAGCCTTGAGACTATCCTACCACGAGGGGATACCATCCCCCCAGACATTCTTCATCGTCCTGGTAAAGCACCTTTATTTCCTATTCTAGTACGCCTGCTCTTGTTTCATTTTCAGGAGGTGCTTTTGGTAGTACGTTTGGTCTCCCTTCATATAGTGCTAGTCCTTATGGGTCTCCTTTCGGGTCTTCTGTACCACCACCTGGACTTCCCTCCGCACCACCAAGATTTCCTTCTCCTACTTTTTCAAGTTAATCTGAGTCCCATTTTGCTCGTGATTTTCGTGATCACATCCAGCTTACTACTTATTCTGGTTCGTCTGATGAGAATATCTTAGAAAATTGGTTCTCTAAATTAGAGACCTATTTTCTTATATATCCCAAGATTGAAACCGAGAAAGTGCAGTTGGTCACATTACATTTAGATGGTAGAGCTCAGACTTGGTGGCGTGTTTATCGCTCTGAGCCTACTCGTGAGGGGTTACATATATGGCCTACTTTTCATCATGATCTTCGTATGGCTATGATTGACCCACAATGGTTGGTTCGCCAACGTGATATGTTTCATAGCCTTCGCCATACTAGTGATTTGACTGCTTATATTGATCAGTTTATTGATCTTTCCTACCTTTTTACTGATCTTCATCCTACAGAGCTTATTTCACATTTTATTGTCGGTCTTAGAGACACCTTACAATATGATGTCTCATCTTTTTGGCCTCTTACTCTCTCAAATGCTATCTCCTTGGCTACTACCTTGTAGCATAAGTATCCTGAGTTATCCACTTCTTCTTGTTTTTCTTGCTCTCATTCCACTGCTTCTCCTACTTTGGCTTCTTCTACTACCGTTCTTCCTGGTCCTCCTACCGCTATTTTTTACCATGAGGCTCTTACTCCTGATGATTCTGATGTTTATATCCAGATTCTTGATATTTCTAACCCACATTCTGTTGATGAGCTGACTGACCTGCTTCCTGATGTTCCTGCTTCCACCGCTTGCCATGCACAACTTGCTTATGCTACTTGGGCTGGTGGCTGTCTTGGTCCTCGTTCTATTCGGTTACGTGTTCACATTTTGGGATGAGAGTATATTGCTTTGGTGGATATTGGTAGTACACATTCATTTACTAGCAGTTACATTTCCACCAGGATTCGTGCTACACCTATTTGTGCTACACAGTCTCTCAGTGTCGAGGTTGCTCATTCCCATTCTTTTTCCAGTTCTTAGATGTTTCAGGGCTTGGACTATAGCATTGGTGACTTCTCTGGATAGGCAAATTTCTACATTATTCCTCTGGAGCACTATGACATTATTTTTGGTGCAAATTTGTTTTTGTCACTTGGTATTGTTGTTATGGATCTTTCTCAGTAGACACTGTCTTTTACACATGTTGGTCGGCATCATTTACTTTTTGGTATTGATTCCCAGAGTGACTATCAGTTGGTTATCGGGAAGCATTTTGTGCGTAGCCTGCCAAAGGCTCATGATTCAGCTCTTCTTTCTATTCAGAGTACATTATAGTTGCTGCTTCACTTTCACCGACCGTGGGTCCTCTTACTTAGATTGATGTTGCTTTGGATTTACAGGTTGTTGCTACGTGCCTTGCGCCTATATGCCTTGATTCACAGATATCATATTCGGTGGTCATTCTTGGTTTCATTGATATTGAGGCCATATACGTTGGTGGTATTTCTACTATTGCTTTTGTGCCTATCTTAGGTAGCCCTCCTGGTTCGATGGTTGGTGTAGTATCTTCTCCATTGGTCTCTATATATCCATCTCTTGAGTCCGTTATGGCCGATGTTCCTGCTGATTTGTATGGGGTTCTTCACAGGTCCACGTTTGCTGGTTCCCTTGCTATTGGTGATCAAGTTGTATCTTCTTTCGCTTTATTCCATGGATCTCTACTTGAGGTTTGTGATCTGCCTCATGATATTTCTACGGTTCCTGACATGATTCATGAGCCTTTCGCCCTTACCGTTACACATTTTCCATTCGAGGATATTTGCCAGATGGTCACTATCACTTATCTAGGGTATTTATATGTTGGGATCTTACTAGATGAGTATACGGGGATCCTTCAGTCTCCTTGTGTTTCTACATATAGGTTTGTTGTAGTCCATGCCGATGCTATACACTTTTGGGCTTTTTATGCATTAGAGGTTTTTCATGCGACTGATTCCTTTTTACCTCTTGATATTTGGCATTCCTGGTTATTACGTATCGCTTGGATTTCATTTGGACCTGTTGATTGGTGCTGGTTTTTCCATATTACTGATCGCCTATGGTGCCGATATCTCTATGATTATGCATGTGGCTCTCTATGTGTTCCTTGGATTGTTGCTCATTGTCAGGCTTGGCATATCCTGATGGCTTGGGTTATTGCCTCCGTTCCAACTACTGTTTGTCCGGGTGATCTTCAGGTTCCCCGTCATTTCGGATTGCTTCATATCGCTTGGTCTCCGATGCTGAGTTGCCACTTTGTTCTGGTGTTCCGAGAGCATCAGGGCACCTTGAGAGAGTTCCTTCTCCTCTCTTGGATAGTTTTTGGGGATGTTGTCGTCTTATACTTTAGTGTTGCTCATATGTGCTTTGATACTCATTCCCAGATGCACGTGGATATTGCTCTGATGCTTGCTACTGATGTTGCGGATTCTATTCTTCGTTCCAATGCATTTCTTCTATTCCTCACTTGTGCACCTGGTGTGTACTTTGGGATTACACTTGCGGCCAGTTTCGATGGGTCATCTGATTCTCCATCCGTTTTTGGTGTCTCCTATGATAGATTGGTATGTCCATATGAGGTCTTTCTGGATGAGTTTTTCAGTTGGGGCCTCTACTATTTCTAGATTTGTTGCTACTGTTTTCATGCATCATGTCTTTTTAGATGATGCATTGATTTCTTGGACCTTCTGGCATGCTGCTCTTCTCGTGATATGGGCCTTGAGGGTACCATGTGCCATTGCTACTTCTCATTCATGGGCCTTAAGGATACCTTGGGCTTTTGACCATGTTGGTGCATATTTCTCCATTTTAGCTATCCTTTGTCAGGATGATCACTTTATGCTCCATGTTTCCTAGCATATCGCTTGCTTTTTCATGCTGTTATAGTGTGCCTGCTATCTTGCTTATGTTCCTACTCTTTGGTGTTGGTCTTCCGATGCTGCTATCTTTTCTTGGGGCACCTTGCACATATGGTTGATGGTTACATGTATGATGCAGCTATTTGCGATGAGTTTCCATCTCTTTTTTAGTTTCCTTATTGGCTTCCCGTTGCTGATGCAGTTCTACCTTCTCAGGCTTTTTGGATTCCTTGGTATGATGTCCCTATCTTTTGGGCTACTGGCTTGGGCATTACGGATACCTTGGGATTCCTAGTTGCTGCTTGATCTTCTTTTGATTCCTTGGCATTCCTGGATGTTCCATATTGCTTGGTTTCTGATGATGCGGCCGAGATGTTCCCTTCGTCGCCATGATGATGATCCTGAGCTGTTCCCTTTCTTACCAGCTGCCATTCACCAGGGTCGCCTTCACCATAGTCGACGCTGCCGACAGATTTAGTTTTTGATCCAGTGGAATGGTCGTCCTGCTGAGGAGGCCACATGGGAGCCTATGATGTGTTTTATCATACACCATTATTGGCAGATCAGGCTCGAGCCCTCATGGCTTTAGTTCTTTCCTCTACTACAGATATCATTGTAAATGTTCCCTCTACTTCATGATTCAGCTAGCTATGACTATTCTTTATTGTAGTATTTTCTTAGTACTTGCTTTACACAACTATGAGTATTTTTTGTGACGACTTATGTCCTCTCCATCAGTATTTCCATTAGTTCGTGATTTTTCAGTATTTAGCATGCTTACATTATTATTTTAGATAGTCATTATGCTTGCTAGCCGATGGAGGGCTTTGTTTTTCTGAAGAGGAGAGTTATGGACTTCGCTCATTACATTAGTCGCGTCCCTTTTATTGTTATTATGCATAAGCATGCCTAAGGGCCCTTTTTATTCATATACTGGCCTTGGGCCCTATTTGGTTATATTTTTAGGACTTGGTCACATTGATTTATAGTGGTGGTCCACTATTTTCCCTCCAAATCCTTTTCCCTCCCTTTTTTGAATCCTCCATTAGATTCAGGGAGAGGATATAAGTAGGGCATTGTATTCCTTTATTCAGTTTAAGATGATTGCTCCTCTTTAGCCTCCTTAAGCATTCTCTTCCTGCTTTCTAGCATAGCTAGTGAATCTTAGCTTGTAACTTAACAGATGGCCAAAATTAGGATTGGGTAAAGCAAGGCCTTAGTGGTGGCCGCTTGTACTCTTCTATCTCGAAGAGTGAGTTTCATGATCCATTGTCATTTGAAGGCAATAGGTGATATCTTGTTCCAAGTGTAGAGCCTCGAGTTCTATAGCTAAACTATGTTCAAGCTTGGCCTTCCAAAGAGATTGGTATGCATTAGGGGAGGTTCCAGTGCCAAAAGGGCTTATTGTAGCAATGTTTTATTTGACTTTTCAACTATTTGACATCCACATGTCCCAATAATGTTCACACATCTATGTAGAATCATGGTGGTTCTTTCCGAATCAAAATTCTCGAACATATTTGTGGACATTTCAAAGTCCTACCAGATAGAGTCTAGGCATGTGATTGGAAAGATCTGGAACACAATCCAAAGGCATGTGCTACTCCATGTAATGTAATACTGCTTCGAAGAGGACAACGTTCCTATTGTTTTGAAAATCATCTCATTGCTGATTGCCCAGTGAAGAAGTCTCGTGTTGCAAGGGAAGCGGGCACATACAACGATTTCTAGCCATATGTCAAGCTAATCAGAAATTGGAAGACATTCAAAAGTTGGAATTTTTTTCAACTGTAACCTTGAAAGCCAATACATTGTAGTGCATTAGGGTGGTTTTTGGAGGGGGATTGGTCTCATCAGAAGGCCCTAAAATGGGAAGGGCCCACACTACCCTTACGTGGATGATTGAGGGAAGGCCACTTCCAATCCTGATGGCTATCTCGACCACCTCGTACTCCTCTTGCCAATAGAGATTTTTCAAGCCCCCAAGAAAATGGTCGGAGAAGGTGTAAGGTTTGTCTCACTAAGTAGAGTTTAAAGACAATCCTTAAAAGTTTTAGGTTGTAGAAAGAAAGAGCTCTATTTTGAGTGGCACCATGAAAATGCCAATTGGCATCTTGTGGTGTCAACATTTTCATTGACTAGTCAATTGAGTTGGCATTTTCGGCATTTATATTGATCAACATTCTTCGAGATTTATGCCAATCGACATTTTAGGACTTGTATTTTGGCCATTTGCATGAAGTTGAGAATACTGATGATCGACATTTTTTGCTACTTAGGCCTTTCAGGATTGTCAGAGCCCTTCCACTCAAAAAAGAACTCACATGAATAATGTGGGGCACTTTTCTAAATTAGAACCATTAGATTTTATAAGAGCTTGGATTAGATTCCTTGGTAAATTGAGAAAGCCAAATAGAAACAACAGGCAAGGCTTTTCCCAAAAATAAAAAGGCACCTCTTGTACTCTCAATACATGTTCAGTAGAAAAGAGGAGATTATGCTAATATGTGATTAGAACATGGTTGCACCTTACTTTTTTTTCCTCATTTTTTTTAAAGCTTTCCACTTATCAATGTTTGCACTTTTTATTGCATTTATTTCGTTTATGCTTTTTTAAGAGATGAGAGGAATTCGAAGGCGCAAGAGGCCTCTCTCCATCAATCTTGTGTCATTAACTAGGTTGGTTAAATGATTGTGGATGATAAGTTTGGTGTGGTTAAATTGCAATATGGTTTGCTAATTGTAGGAAGAAAAATATAACTCTCTTGGGAACAACAACTCTGCGTGACATGCAAGCCAAAGGTGAGGCATTGGAGGAAGGTAACTTTAGGCATCTATAGAGGAATTGGATGTATACATGAAATGAGTGCAAATCAAATAGAACTCGAGTGGGGCTCAAGTGAAAGTTTCTGAGTATGAGTTTGCATGTGCCATATATGGAAAGAGTTATTTTAAGAACTCGAAAACTAATCTTGGCATCCAAAAAGAGCAGTAAGCATTGATCAAAAGCTCTTTCTTTGACTATAAAATGGTCTTGGTCAAATAGAAAATACATGACGGCGACTTTTGAATAAGGATAAGATATAAGCGTAGATAGAGATGTCAATTGAATAATGAGCCATCTTGTCCTTGCATAATATTTCTCTAGCAAGGGACATTAAAACTACCAACACCCAACCCCATTATCGAGGTTTCCATCCCACCATCATGGTGATTGGTAGGTCCATGGGTGATTGATGTCTAGATGTTCCCATCAATTCATATGGATCCTAAAATCATTTCTTGTGCACACCAATGCTTACAATTCTTTAAGTAACAAATCACACGATTCCTAAACATTAAGTCATATGATTATTTAAAACCAATTCGTAAGGTACTAATTTTTGAGGTTTCTCAATCATTTGCAAGGCACTTTGTAAAATAGTTGCCTACTCAAAAACATCTGGTTAGTCCTTTCAAACCAAATGGATTAGATCATTAAAAAATAAACAAGTCTTGATTCAAACTCATATTGCCAAAATAAAAATAGTTTCCATCCAATCTCATCAAAATTAGTCATTGTTGGCATGGATCTTTGGTACCTAAAAAATGCCTACACACACCAACTTCTTTGTAATATATGAATCATCAAGAAGTGAACTATAATGAATCATAAAGTCAAATCTGGGCTGCAAACTTAAGATAGTGTATTTCAAATGCATGGAAAGAATGATCATGACTTAGAAACATTACTTGAGAATGCACCACTGACATGACAAATACATGCCCTAATTAATTTGACATTTGATGCGATGCAATGAAAGATATGCATTCATACAATGTAATCAAAAGTCATGAGTATTACAATTAATGCAATTTTGCGAATAACACATCTTCCAAAAAACTTTTCTATGATTCCTGGTCTCTTCAAAAGTCATACCAAATCTCATCACAACATCCAAATAAGACAATTTTGACAAAATGGACTAAATTACAAATGAAGGACCATCAAACTATAAATGTTCTACATTGCAACCATTACAACACATGGATTGAAATCCTTGTAGTTAAATAAAATTTGTCACTACGTGGTAAGACCTTTAAATGGTAAGATACAAATGTTGATATAAACTCATTCTTGCATGATTTAGACATGAAACACCACTAATCATACTGGAATCTAAATATGATTTAATGAGTAGTGACAATGACTTTTATATTGCAACATTGCACAATGTTTCTCAAATGTTGCCTTCAACAACATCTCATTTCCTTTGAATCTACCATCCAACTGGGTTGGCTTAGTTGGTTAGCTTGGCATCCAAAGTTTCTTTGGTCCCAAGTTCAAGTTCCCCTTGGAAACCAAGATGCATTTGAATCTACAAATTAATGTTAAAGATAGAGACTTTTGGTTGAGAATAAGGTACAAGTATGATCTTTCGAGTGGCTACAAGTCATTTGTTTGTTAACAAAGTTTTATCTACCTCGCAACAAGATGTCCTTAAAGCTTGCATCAATAGTAAGCCTTGGTATTTTTTTGTATCTCTTACTTAAACAATGTAGAGAAAATAAGCTTTCATCAAGCAGGAAGTTGCTCCTCGTCATGAAGCTCCTATTAAAAAAACTTACAACACTCATTAAGTTAGTGACATGGAAATGGAATAGAATCTAGTTTTGATGAACGAGAAAAACACACAAAACAAAGAGTTAAACAACATTTGATCACAATAAAAAAAAATGCAGCAAAGTGGATTTTGATATTGGAATGGGAGGAAGCTGGGCCATGACTCCTACAAAATGTGGCTGTGGTTACCTTCCCAGATCCCCACCTTGGGGATAATAAAGAAATGGAAACGGAAGAGTGCTGCATATGTTTGTTTCATATAAGTACAAAGACAAGGTCAGCACCATTGACTTTAGTATTTTTTGGTGGGTTAGTGAAGACGTAAGCTGCAAGAGACCCAAGAGTACCACGTGCCCGATACAATCCTAGAGCCAACATGCCATTCTCTGTCAAAAGATCCATAAACAGATCTGAGTACATGCAATTCACATACTTTATCGGGACTGGAATCTGTTCCAACACTCTGCGATGATTGTAGCTCACACCTTTGCCGCTCTCAACATGTCCCCCCTCCACCAATTGCTCAACAATTGACACAGTGTTTCTGTTATAGAATGAAGAATGGCTGCACAGTTACAACAAGAAAGCAGAGTCAGGTAAGGCACCTGAAAGGCTCTGTACTTTACCAAGTAAAAGATACTGACATTAACGTACTTTACCAAACATGCCATGAAACTCGAAACTTTTTATAACGTGAGAGAGTTCCCTTTCTTATCAAGTAGAAAGATGATAAATTAAGAAATGTAGACTTCTACATGTTCAAGGATAAGAAGGCAATTATTCCAAACCCAGTCAAAGAACAAAAGAGATGCACTCCTGAACCCATCAACTATGAATGCCAAGGGTTTTTACCATAAGTTAAGCTAGCATGATTTGAATGAATATAAAATAGATATAGACGAGAATCATACAATAAGAAACTCAGCATTCTTGGGCAAACAACTCTTCCTTCCATGAAAGGTGGTGTAAATTGGACCAGTGCATCTTGATTGCGACTGCATTCCTTTTTTGAGACATGATTCTTTGAAATGTCAAATTGAGGCCACAAATAATGAGAACCCACTGCATGATGCATCTCCACAATGACTTTATCTATTCCTCCACCAAGTATTCGTTCAATGTTGGCTATGATGATTATGTTATCAACATCACTGCTATAAACTCCTGAAGCTTTTTGATGGGATTCTTCAGATCCTCTTCCATACCCAAATACTGGAGTTCCTTGACTTGCAAGTATCACTACCTTTTCTGCATGCACCACATATGTGTGAATACCACATCCAACTCTGTTGGAAGAAACAGATCAAGCATGAGGAAACTTCACAAGTCCTCATATTTTATAAATGACTGCTACAAACCTCAACAGTTCTGATTAATCTTTATCCCTTAAGCTGGGCTTGAGTGGGCAAATTTTTTCTTTTAAAAATGAGTTAATATATTTGCAGATCATCATTCTCTAAGCCAAACAGTAAAAACCATTAGACTAGTGGCATCTCAATTTCTGTGCACCTTTTGTTTTCCTCTCATTTGAGTCCTACGGCAAGTTAAACTTCATGCATATTGCCCAACCTTCGTGCAAATTGTGTAGGCCAGTCACCAATTGTAACAAATGCATGTTTAGGATTTATTATTCTACAAGTAACTTGGGATTGGCTCTTCAATCTTGAGCTACTGGTGGCAATTCAGCTTGCCTGGTAATGGGAACTGGTCCAAAAAAATTTTTTGAATGATGTTAAGTGTCAATTTTTTGCATTCGTATACTGCAATCTTTTGCTTCCACATTCATCCATACTGGTTGTGCCTGCGGACATCCCCCCTGATGTTTCCTACTATCAGCCATTGTAGTGAGGTCTAATTTTAAGGAGATTTTGAAAACTTTATAGCAAAATCATGCAAACCAGAGTCCAGTTGCACATCAGGTATTAAGTGCTATACTACTCAAATCAGCCAATGGTCGAGCAAGAGACAACCGTCAATTTGATCAGGATTGTGATGCGGCTTTACTTATCATAAATCAGATAAATTATTCTATGTGAGGATTTTTTATGTTCAAGCCATGTTGGCATTTTCAATAGCCCTTTCTCATAACAGTCAATAATTGAATTCATTTCATTATTCTTCTCGTGAGACCATGCAAAATCAGTGATCGAAAGCCATGCACTCTTCATTTTGCAATCACTACAAGGTTATCTTGGTTCAGTTAAGACGAGACATGCACATACACAAAAGTGAGCACATAATTTACTCAAAGAAATCATATGTAGAAGCATCCAATGCCAATTCTTGTGGACTTACATACTGAAAATTTACACATTTTTTTGAGTAGGATAAACATGCATCTGCTCATAAGACTACCATTGAATCTAGTGTAGAGAAGTATTCATTACAAAAAATCATATCAGTAAAGGATGCAAAAATTGTAACGTGAGATCCTGTTTCAATATTCCAAACTTTGAACTGCGGTAAGTAATTATACTCCCGTGGCCGGCCTCTATTTCTGCCTATTTAAAAGAAGGCTCCTGCCCTCTTTTAAATTATGATTGAGTTGCCACTACGTGGCACATAAGGTGGCAGACTCTCTTTGGTACATGAGCTCCACTCATGCTCAGACTTAGGTCCATTACTCTTATTCAAAGTGGACAATCAAATAAATGTTAGCTCAGGCACCTTAATTTTTTTCCAAATTGTTTCTTTGGTTTATTGAGTTATACTACATCCTCTCCAAAGCTATCAGTTCTATCGTCCTTTTTTTATGGTATCTCAAAGGTGGCTTGAACTGCCATTCTGCCAAGAGATTGCTGTTAATATCAAGCCTAAAGAAGCATAAACGAACTTTTAAGACTGAAAATGCATATAAATTTGACAAATTTTTGAATCTTAATCTGATGTTATACGGGTTGAATAGAGTGAGTGCACAAGAATTACAAGTGGCTAACTAGTAGTTCGAACTCTGAAGGAGAATAGAAAGGATTCTCATCGATCATTAAGACAAGCCTTGAAGATTGAAAGGCAGGCTTTGGATGTGCGACATTAACAATAATAAAGTGCAGAGTTAGGTGAAAACACGTTATCATCATTGTAAGGGTTTTTGAGATACAAAATCTCTAGGGCTAAGATACTTGAAGTACCTGCTTGGATGATTCCACCACGCATCAGATCCAGTTCATAAATTGGCGAACCTTTTAAGAAGAAGATGTCCTTAAAAATGCCGATTGTACCCCATTCAGTTGCGGTCGGCTGATCTGGATGAAGTATGACAATTGGTGGATTTGGAAATTTGGGTTTACGAAGCCCATTCAAAAAGTAGAAAATGTTTTGAGGCCAGGTACCTTGGCAACAAACCAAAATATGCGGTTTACTGAGGTCGACAATCGTGCGAGTCCGTTCCTCCAAATTTTGCAAAATATTGCTCCTTTGCTGATCTAAAACTGCAAGATGTGGTCTGCCATATTGAGATGAGGAAGGCCATAAAAGGATTTCATCTAGGGCATTTTCCAAGGACAATGATTCTGGATGCTCATCAAGTCTTGCATTTTCTTCAACTACTCTATGCAGGTCTTCTTCTTCTCCTCCTGCACCTCTGAATTCTAGAAATTCAGCATGGTCACTATCCTCCAGCTTTTCAGTGCATGTCACTATCCCACTTACCACCTTGCAAATTGCAGATTTTAAATGAGATTTTAGCTTACCTTGACCATCTGGGCTGCTAGGGACATCATGGGGATGACTGCCATCCATATATAGGTCTGCTCCTTGAACAGTTTGTCTTCTAAAAGATGCCACTGACCCTATCTGTTGCCACCTGTTACTGACGTTTTGCAGTTGTTCTTTTCCATCGATACCTTTTCTACGTTTTGAGCTTCTGTTCCTTAACAATTTCCCGAAACAATTCGATTCATCAGTGTCTCCTTCAAAACTTGAAATTGCATAGACTGTATGAATGTTTCGTGCCATCACAATACCAATATCATCTGGTTGTATGCAGTGGCCTTTTGGGTGAAGTAAAACTTCACGCCTTGTGTTGTCACTTTCTACACTTTCAAGAGGTATGTCTAATGCAAAAAGAATAACATTGAAGGAGGTAAAGAGGAATTCTGCCACCTGTAATCAAAACATAATTAAGTTAATTGTTTTCATAGAAAGCTTTGAACTCTATCAGAAGGATAGGAATTTATATGTAACAGAACAATTAGCTTATGCATGCTCGTTGTTGCAAGATTCAAATATATTAACAATAGAGGACCCAGACAACTGAAAGAGATATTAGTAGAAATCTCCATCCAAGCATTTTCTTATATGGCCAATGCATAATACATACAAAAAGAGTCGTTACCTCTTCAGAGTGACCAGACTGCTTACAAAGAATAAATAGACCAAAAATTGAAATCTACTTCTGTAGCAGCAATACTTTGGAGCATCCACGTGACATAGGCAGTCCTTGGGGGTCATTGTACACAATGCACATCTTCCGGAGTTGTTTATTGATATATTAGGAACTTGGAATAATGGAATCGCTGCTAGCTAAAACTTCATTTGGACCCCTTCATGTTTTCCTTGAATGTGCTGTGCTAGATCCTACTGATGGACTAAATGAGACGTCAAATCTGTTCCTACAATTGGTTCTTAAAAGCTTCCGAGTTATAACAGGAGCTTTGTCAAATTTTCTTGCAGCTACCCCATTAGCTTGTTATTAATTTTTTATTCAAAATTATGTTTAGGATATTCAGTTTTGAGTCTGGTATTGGAACAAAGGTTACTGACTAGAGAAGACTGCCTGAGGAGGAATAATTTGTGAACGTGATGTGTAATGATCTGGTGACGATTTCCCTAACGAATGCAAATTGTACCTAGAACGTAGGCCAAAGAGAAGATCTACACAAGCTTCTGACCAGAAATAGGCTGGCAATTCTAATCTAATTAGTAGCATGAAACATTTGCTGATGTCCATCCTAAATAACATAGATATGATGTTGTGCTAGTCCAAAGTGACCTCTTGTAGTGTAGCAACCCAATCAACACCCAAAATGATGTTAGCCTTTCCTCAACAGAAATATTAAGGTTAGCCTATGCCCATTAAATCATCAATCTAGTAATGAGTAGTAGCAAACACTACACAATGTATGTGGTGCCTCCTCTAGAACAAGATGGGTCGTGACAACATGTGGCTCCTTACGCAAAAATTGAATATTGTCAATATCTAATTGAAAATTATCCCTGCAGTGATATACGTGCATGTAGCCTAACTTGACATCGTCCCACTTGATCAACCCCAAGTGCATGGCAATACAATGTAAGAAGATGATGGCTTTGAAAACCTTGATGGTAACTCCTTTATGAAATATACATATAACTTTGAATTATCAATGTCATTTGCCTCGTGAATATGTAAAGCTATTGTAGCACTAGGTGGTTTGCAATTCTTATCTGAGCTTTTATTAATACATAGGTTTTCATACAGATCTTGATCATCTCCTTCGGACTATATAGTTCGAAGACACTGGATGCACAATAGGTGATCCTGCCATTGGGTCCCTCGTGAGGTCCGAACAAGATATGAAAATTGGCTTGTTGACCATTCCATCATAGTTACCAAAATATGAAATCGTTTTCAGTAGCGGCACCAGAAAAATGGGAACACACGGCAATTTTGAATATGCATACAAATGAATACATCATGTCACCATGCCACATCATCATTGTCAACTTTTTGACATGAGCAAATAATTAGACAAAATTAGAGCTTCTAATGTCCAAAAAATGCTTCAAAAATAGCCCAAAGATGGTTAAAAAAATCAGAAAAAAGACCAAAAATGCTAAAATCTTGGAAATTATTGTTTCTTTTCAAGGCAAACCTTGAAAATAGCTCAAAAGTGGCATTTGCAGCTGTATTCTATTTTGCTTACTTTTTTGGCCCCTAACTCCTTGAAAACGTTTAAACGCCATATTCAATACATTACAACAATTTTACTAAGTATGCATTCCACACCATTACTGGGAGATCTATATAATATACTCAATTTGAGACCCAATACTTGTATAACAAATGTAAGCATATCACTACAAATCAATGCCAACCATGTATCATCGTTTTGGGAGCACATATTTTACGTATGTCTACATTTTCATACCTTGTAAATCACTTTCGTTTTCTAGAATTCACACTAAAAAGGATACATGAAAACAAATAATTGAGGAGCTCGTATCCTCTATTGACATAGTCTCTCTCTGAAGCTGCGCGGCTTGATCAGTCAAAGCTTCCAGTTGTTGTTGTTGTGCAGCCGTAAGCTAGTCTATGGATTGATCGGCCGATTTGTACCAACTTAATTGATGTTGAGAAAAACATTTGCTACTAGAAACATACTATGTGACACTGATAAGGTTTCTAAGAGAATAATGTTGAGCTTTTTAACCTTTTTTGATAATGTATTGAACATCATAAGTTACCAAATGATCTCAATCAAGGCTTTAAGATAATAAGAAGACAAGCAGAAAAATTGTGATCGAAGTCAATGTTATCTATGTGAATAACTAGAACTTAGTAAACTTCCAACCAAAGATGATGTTGGTAGTACATCAACTACCATAAGTATTGGTATCCTAGTCATATTCAAAATGATTAAAAGAATTCTGAATACCTTTATTGTAATCAAACCAAAACTCAAACTTTCCTGGACAAGGTTTCAATGAAATCATGCAAAATACTTAGATGTTATGAAGTGTGTCTAAGTTAAAGTTAAGGTTCCCTAATGGAAAACCTACATCATCCATAATCCTTGTTGAATTTTACATCAGTTGTATGTTCTTGATACTTATTTTGATTCAAATGTTGTGGAATTTTGAGTCTTGAAATCTAGATATAATTCAATCCTAGTGGTGACTATGATCTTGTTGGTTGTAATACTTGTTGGGACTTCCTCAAAGACAAGGTAATACACTATCGAATTTGGTAGGAATAGAAATGTAAGTGATTAGTAGGTTCTTGTTCGCTTGTCACAAAGAAATTTAACAGTATGTGATGATTCTCTACAAATGATGCCTACAATTCCAAATTAACTACTTTCCTCCCCACCTTTATCAAATGATCTTTTGCCCTTTTCAAGATGATAAAGGAAAGAAAGTCTTGATCTTTAGCTTTTATTTCCTCCACAAAACTCAATCTTCGATTGCATCAAGATAGATTGTGCCTACCCATTGGATTCATTGAAAAATGAGACAAGTATAATTCAACAGTAGTGTGAAGTGTAGACCCTAAACCCTATGGCAACAGTAGCGTAAAGTGTGGCAGAAAGGAAGGCACGTGCATATGGAAGACAAGTATACGGTAACAATAGAAGTACAAAATGTGAATAAAGGAAGGCATGTGCATAGGGATGGCAAACATCTAAATATAGAGATGAGGGGATTACATACCTTTATCACAAGAAAGAAGATGGAATTTTCATCCAAAAAATCTCTATTCCTCATAACTTGCAATGCATGAATGATGGTTTCTCTTCCAAGAGACAAACTGCACCAACCTTTTTACTTTTGGAGAGAAAAAGTGGATATCCACTCGTCAAAAGCCTACTACTCCTTCAAGAACCTTATGCTCACATCATTAGCCTACTCTACCAATAATATGCTTGAAAATGCCATCCAATACCAATGCAACAGTCCTTATTCATCTAAAGTTGAGCTCATTGCCATTTTTGAACATTGGCAACACTATGCTTGATGTTTTTACTAGGGCTCTAATTAAGATGTGCATGGTACATGTGTGTGTGTGTGTGTGTGTGTGTGTGTGTGTGTGTGTGTGTGTGAGAGAGAGAGAGAGAGAGAGAGAGAGAGAGAGAGAGAGAGAGAGAGAGAGAGAGAAAGAAAGAAAGAAAGCTTCATTAATGTCTTTTCCATGCCAAAAGGCATATAAGACAAATAAGTACATATCAAGTATGTGGACCATCTGGGAGCGTATGAAAAACGTCTCCTAAACTAAAAGAAAAGCATATATAGTAAATCTAAACACAAATACCAAAGTTAAATAGGTATGAAGCCAGAAATGGCTATGTATAATGGAAGCAAGCCGCAGATCATGTCCTGGAGGTGATGCTACTACTACTGCTGCTGCTACTACTGAAAAAAGATGTAATACAAGCTACAGTGGGCAATGAGACTGAGATATGTTGCCGATGTCGAATGTAAGAGGGTCGTCTCCTCGTGGTAGGACGAAGAGGTCTAGCTGCTGGGTAATGTTGGGAGGTGCGTTGTCTTTGATCTTTGTGGGAAGTCGTGTCCTCATCCTCGTCATCATCATCTAAATCTGGGACTAGTCGTGAACGTCGTCTAGAGAAAAAGGAGGTAATCTGAAGTTGTGTGTCAGGAGCAATCTAACGTCGAGGCTGTAGATCCCGTCGTAATAGAAACATCTCTCGGATCATAAGTGCAACACGGCATGGATCCTCATAGGTAACAAGTGAACGCAGTGGGCACAATGCCTCTGCAGCATACAATGTTGTGGGGGAGACAAAAGTATCAAATAACCGACACTTACTCGGGGCGTCCCGAATAAATCTTTGAAAGCAAACTTGCTCAAGATGGACCAAGGAGGCATGTCCCTTCCCAATTCGGGCTGTAGTTGCATGTCTCATACCAAATATAGGACCAGTGAAAAGAATTACCCCAACAACAAGATAGGTGTAGGATGACACAATCTCCAACAACTGTTCATGTAGGTGAAAGGGAACAACCCTATTCACCCCGATGGTGATCCATATATGCTCTGAGAGGCCAATGGCACCCTGAAAGCATCCAAGAACTCTCTCATAAAGTGCCATCATGGCTAGAACTGTGTCAGTGGAGAAGCCAAGATCACGTAGTCGCTGGATGAGAAGAAAGCGTGGAACAGAATCAGGGGTTTCCTAAAGTCAACAAAGCAACAATAAACCTTGTCTCCTATGCCTGGCCTCCTCAATGATAGCTCGAAGAGTGAAGACATGATCTGTGGTGGAGTGGTAAGCACGAAAGCCAGCCTGGCCCAATGCATGTAGTCTCCTAGTCTCAGTCTTAGAGGTGATCGTTGAGTGAAGTATAGTACCATAAAGCTTTGCTATATATGGCCAATCATGATAGTACGGTAGTTAACAGGATTCATGGGTGGTCACCATTTTTGTGGATGAGATGGTGCGTGCATGTGTAACACGGAGGTGTAGTGAACGACACTCATCATCAAACCACGGAGGCCGAGCAGGGCGAGCTGGCGTGATTGCGTGTCGGTGGGGTGTGGATGGAAAAGAAACGGATGAAATGAGGTGGTATGGAAATGGGCCTGTGACTCCAATGGGCAATCGTGCGGGAAGTGATGGAGTAGAGAAGCAAGGGCTTCCTGGTAAGTCTCAATGTAGGGGTGAGCGAAGGTATATCTAGGAGCACGATCGATGGAGGAACGAGGTGGGGTTCGTGAAGCTGGGACAGAGCCCAAGTGCAAGGATAAAAAGGAGTGATCAAAGAGAGTGGTGGGAATGACCTCGAAGTGTGATATCAGTGGAATGAGGGATGGCAACCCCATGTGATAGTCAACAACATTGTGCCCGCCACTATGGTGTAGCTGCTTGAATCAAGCCAACAGGCTAGGCCATTATAAATGGCTAGCTCGTGAGTTTCTCCTAGCTGCAACAGATACTCACCGTAACCAGTGATAGGACCCAATGCGTTGCGGGTACACTGTCAATGTAACGAACCTGTCCATCCTGATAAATCACACGCTGGCCCGACTCCTTGGCTTCTTGGAAGGCTTGACGTCTTTCTTCCACTTGGATGTATGTGAGATCATCATCCATGAAGATTCGTGTATCTTTTAGCTTAGCTCTTTTACGTAGAACATCTCTACAAGTGATAGACGAGGTGAAATGAATAATCAAGGTAGTATTATCTCATTTTGTCCGCCATGCCGTATCAAGTCCTTGACTATGGCGGCCCAGTGTGGTTTCAAGAAAACGTTTTGCTTCCTCAATGGCATTTTGGGTATCGCCAATGCCACATATCCAAAAATTGAGGGCTTTGCTGCCCCGAAGTCTCTCCTCTGAGAGAGTAGCTGAAATGACCGAAGAGATAGGTGCAGTAGGTTTAATAGCTTCTTGAGCACCGCTGCCCAAGGCATTGTTTCTTCCTTATGTTGCTCAATCTTACCTTCCAGCTCTTTGAAATGGTTTGAGGATTCCGGTGTGGCAAGAATAGGTTCGGCCCTAAGCTCATGCGTCAATGCGTCCATTTCTTGCTTTATTTTATCATTCACCTTTATGAGCTCCGTCTTCAATATCAGATTTTCAGCCTGTATACCTCCCAATTCCAACTTTATGTTGCCATTTTCCAATTCCAAATAGCTTACCCGTTGTTGAAGTTCCCGCAATTTTGTTTTAGCCAACTTAGTTCATGGATAAAAAATCCCTCCATAGGTTGGGAAGGAGTGTAATCATGAGACAAATGAGCAGAGGGCTAAAAGCATGGTTTGGTGGGACAAAAAAAGAACCCATTTCTCATTGTACCTTTTGGTAGTACATTTCACTTTTTGGGGATTTTATTACTCATAATTGTTTTGAGTCCACATTAAAAAATGACATAACTTTTTAGTGGTAATTCCAATTTTAGTGGAGTTTGGTGCATTAAAAAGCGCTTGACGAGCGCTTTCCAATGATGTGTTACATGACATACTTCCGAGCTACGGTTAAGAAGTTATGACAAGTCACAAGTATGGGAATTTTATTAGTCATAATTTTTTGAGTCCACATTACAAATGACATAAATTTTTAGTGATAAGTCCAATTTCAGCGGAGTTTGGT
Organism: Diphasiastrum complanatum; assembly: GCA_029204225.1. Classification (NCBI taxonomy): domain Eukaryota; kingdom Viridiplantae; phylum Streptophyta; class Lycopodiopsida; order Lycopodiales; family Lycopodiaceae; genus Diphasiastrum; species Diphasiastrum complanatum. The sequence goes on from CM055094.1 coordinate 72,518,897, forward strand.
GCGTTAGAAAGCGCTTGACAAGCGTTTTCCAATGATATGTTACATGACATACTTCCGAGGTACGGTTAAAAAGTTATTGCAAGTCAAAAGTATTAGCTGAAAATAGTGTATAATAATACAAGAGTGCATTTCTACCCAAAACAGGTAGTGTCCTTGAAAGTCCATGTTGTACCACCAAACCATGCTTTTAGCCAGAGACAACTGCTAGAAACGGGGTGCCATGTGTTGTAGTTTGTCCTTCGACAATGTTATCTTGGTGCGGTGGCAGCAGCAACTGAGGTTCTACACTGGATTCTGTGACCTGTCCTGATATGGTGTCCTGACCTGCTTGAAATGATGCGATGGAGGTTTCTCCCTGTCCATCGATGGAGGTCTGTCTGTCCCCCAGCGATGGAGTTTGAGGTGTTAGCAGAGCAGGGGTAGTTAACTCCCCCATTCTCACGTGGAGCCATAGCGAAGGGTGATTGACAAAATCAGGTAGAAATAGCAGGGGGCCTTGTCACAGAAAACAATGATGGTCAGAAGTGGACCCTGTCCCGTTTTCTGGCTTCTATCTACGCTGAATCGTGGCTGGAATAATGACCAGCGGTTCTGATCAAATGCAACTGGTTCCGGTCAAAGACCTCAGCCTCTTCATTATCCAAACAAGAATAAAGCTCAGGAATGTCAGTTCCTTCAACAGTAGGAATAGGGCCAACAATGCTTGGATAACCCGTCAGAGCCTTGGAAATACTCGATTGCAGCTGGTTCTCATTCTTTGATGTGCTTGACTCAAGATCTGTGCTAACTGCTCCAGATGGTTCTTCCTCTCCAGAACCTACGGTGCTGGCAAGAAGCGGAGAGTGGTGTCAATGCAAATGGAGGGCGCCATCAGATGGAGCGCAACATCATCAGACAGGGGAGTGTATCATCAGATGGAGGGTGCCATCAGGGCAGAGAGAGAGAGAGAGAGAGAGAGAGAGAGAGAGAGAGAGAGAGAGAATGAATTCAATACAAATTTGGCAATTGAATTTGTGTTAGTATCATAGATAGAGAGAAAAGTGAGTTGGGATGAGGAAGACAATTGTAGATGAAAAACTTCAACAGAGGAAGTACCATTGAATTTTGGAATATTTAGAGATGTTAACTTAAGCATCATGTCACTCAACGATTTCATGAGAAAGGAAAAAATAAATCCTTCTCACAGTTCATTTCCTCCCTTAAAAACTTGCCCTAGGAAAACAAAAATAACTGTCAAAGAGATTAAAATTACAGCACCTCTTCAAACATGAGATTATGGAGTGCATTTGGAAAAATTAATGGGTACACTTCATTTAAGAAGCCATCAAAATATTCTGACATGTAATGTTCCGATGGTAAGCTTGTAAGCTTAACTTCAGAAGAGAAAATATTTGTAATAAGCGTGTACAAACCCTTGATCAAGCAGCTGCAAATAAGAAACAAAAATATTAGATGTATATATGAATTCATTGAATATGACATCATGGTCTTTTAGTGGTTTCACTATGAAATATCATCCTTTAGAGATTGTTCTATTTTTTTGGATACAAACATTAATCTTTAACCATTGTTGTAAGGACCAACCTCCGAGACAACATCTTGAAATGAAGTTTGATCGGACATATTACTTCTATGGCTTTGCCCCTTGTATTGTCCCATATAGCACTGTTTTGCATCTCAGGGTCAAGAACTTCTACAATTATACGAACAGAGTTGTGGCAAAAACTATTCACTGTTAGTGCTCTAACTATTTGTGTTTCGTCCTCGATCTTTGTATCCTACAATAAGAAAGCAATACAACTACTTAACATCCAAAATTATAGTAGGTTCTATTTGTATGAGACGTACTTGTTATAGAGAAACAATAGACATCATCGGCAGAGATAGTCCACAATGAACTCATAAAGTGTGCGATCAATTGAGCTATGAATAAAGTCTACAGTAAACTGTTTTGAAAAGACGATTCATGTAAAGAATACAGGGATCTGAACATGATGACAAGCTACGAGTTAGTAGTAAGAATCAACACCTCTGCCCAAACTGTATAAAGAAAAAGCTAAAAGAAATTTGTCCAGAAATTTAACTTACAGAGAACACCCAAAATATGGCGTCATCATCCTAAATCTGTCACAAGGCCTGACAACTAAACCTATTCTAAAATCACATATTTTATAAATTGTGGCACATATTTCTATATAGCTATTCCTTGATATTTCAAGAATAATTCAAAGATGGCATAGACATGCATGCAAATGTATAAGATGATGCAAAGTTTGTGGTGTATCACTTACACTAAATCCAAAGATCTGACAATAAGATGCAATAGTTTGAAGACCATAACCATAGCTTTAACTCTATGTGCAAAGGCATGTTGCTCATGAACATTTATGACTTTTCATTGCAGAAAAATGGTCTCTGAACTTACAAAATGCATGCACAATGATTGAAAATAATCAAATAAATAAATAACCATAGAAAGCATTCTTCTTGCAACGAGAGACAAATTAACAAGATAAGCCTATAATGCATGAAAACGACTTATTACAATAAACTAATAGGTCAAAAAATACTGGAAAAAACCTTCTTTGAAACCCTTCCGCCAATTATTTTTTTTTTCTTCAACGTAGTTTTTCTAGCTCTAACCGTACTTTGAATGATATGTCCTTGACTAAGACCAACTTGAGAAGTTCTAGCTTGTAAGCTAAAGAGCCAACTTGTTTCACTATCTTGAAAGGTCCACAAAATGTTGAAGATGATTTTCAACGCTTTCCTATTTGTACTACTTTTGAGTTTTTTGAGATTTTGAGATGCACCTACTCACCTTCCCAAACATCTGAAGGAGTTTTCTTTAGATTCATGTAATTTATCTGATCTTGAGCACTTTGACATTTTAATGTGTTAACAAGCTATAACATCTCTTCCATATCACTCAAGAAATTTGCTACTTTTTGAGTTTCAATCCTTTAGAATCCACAACAATTGGTGGACTCGGCTGGAACACAATGAGGTTTCTAGCTTTTGGAATACTGTCGACTAGAGGTGTCCTATAAATTCACCATCTTTGTCACTCAGTATATCTGACAGTAATCCATACGATTCAAATGACTTTTCAACAACGAATCAAGCTAGATCTGATGCTTTAGTCGTCATCTTCACCAGAATAAAGGTAGCTAGTTCAGTCAAGTGATCAACCACAACCAAACTGCATTATTATCACAATGAGTTTTTTGAAGACCAACAACAAAGTCCATTGGGAAACTTTCCCATCTCCTACCAGAAATTCTTGATGCATGTAATATGTCACCTGCCCTTAGGTGTTCAATTGTATTGAGTTGGCACTGTTTATAGTTGAGTACCTATGACTCCACGAAGAGTTTCATCTTTGTCCAGTAAAAGTATCTTTGTACTAAGTCCAAGGTTCTGGGTATACTCTATGCTTGACGCTCAGCGAGTCATGACAGTCATGCAAGATCTACTGTCTTATTTGGTCATTCTCTTGCACACACCTTGCCATCCTTGAACAATAATCTCAATTCACAATTCTTCCTTCCCTCTTTATAGATTGAGCATCTTCTGTCTCAGTACTAGCATTCGAGTAAAGATCGCCTACCTGAACTATTTGCCACATCCGTCCAAAGTGTGAATAAAATTGATAAAGTTGAGGAATAGTGAATGAAAGTCAAATCACTATTATAGTGAATGAAAGTCAAATCACTTTATTGATCCTGCTAAGGGCATTAACCACCAAATTAGTAGCTCAATTAATACAACGGATTTCATTATTATTTTAGCACTTACGTTTCATTTTATTAAGCCCAACATTGAGGATAGTATTTTTTAAGATGGAGAAATGTTATAAACTGGTCATTATTGAAGCTAATGCTTGGGGCCATTCTTAGGTTACTCTAGCGTTAGGGTATAGTTAGGGCACCTTTGACCTCACTTGTGGCACGCTTAATATAAGTAGGAGCATCCTTGGCCCATTTGGGTAGATTATTGAGTGTTGTATTCCTTTGCTATTGCTTGTAGGGCTTTAAAGTTTATCCATTGGTGATATATGATGGTTTTTATCATTCTTTGTGGAACATTGCTAGATTATCTCATTTATTGTCAATCATGCTTCATTGATATTAAAATCCGTGATTTAGTTCATAAGAAATATTCTAAGATTTATAGATAGCTTGAAACTAAAGTCAATGGAAGCTGTTTATTGTCCCATATGGAATTCAAAAAGTTTCATGCTATTATGGCTTTGAGTAAGAGTCTTGCCTTGCTTAGAAACTATAGCCAAAATAGAAAAAAAAAATGCTATACCTTGGCCTCTTGATTGGCAAGAAGGAAAATTGCGGATGCTTTATTCGCACTCACACGCTCAAGATCTATCTGATGCATGGGTGATCCTTCAATAAATTCTGCTTGACCATTGTAAAATGAAAGCAACCTCTTCATCTCGAAACTGTCAAATAGAAGGTACAACACGTGTACCAAGTGACAATAATGATCTTTGTTGCCTAAGTCATTAGAAAATGCAATAGAATATTTTTCTCCATCAACGATGTACAAATCAATAGCTTATCATTAATCAACATAGAAGTTTAAGGGAAAGATTTTGAATATACTCACGAGGGTTTGAAAGGTGCCAAAATGATCACATGAAGTGGATATATTTCAAGATCTGCACCACCATCAATCTTAGTAAGAATAACACTTTACAATTTGCTTACGAATCTAAACCATATGCAACATTCCTTATGCCAACAGGTTTCTGGGTCTGAAACTCTACTTCATAGCATTGTGAGAAGGTAGTGCATTAACATTCACATCTGGCCAATGAACTCGAAATCAAAGGACATGCATACCTTCAGAGTGAGTCGTAGTATAGAAGCTTGCCAGAAAGTTTTGGACAATGTGGATATTGATGCTTCCACTAAGTACCAAAAACTTTGAACCAAGAATCTTGTGCGGATTGAAAGACCCTCCATATGGCCTATCAAACAAAAAAAGTCACATTATGGTGATTAGCTATTCAATTCTTATACCATTTTCCGCTTTTGGCTCTGAGTTCCAAGATATGATAATTAGTGACCCTTTCATTCCAATTTCACATTCATAAGTATTATCCATAGTTGCACCGAAACGCGATTCTGGGGCTGAGCGTTTCGGAAATCGCGTTTCTGAGAAACGCGTTTCTCAGCCCAGAATCGTTCCAGAAACGTTTTTTAAAAAAAATAGTAAATAAAAATTTTTGAGCACCTCTTCACGGCCAGAATCGCGCCAGCCGTGGAGGTGTTAATTTTTTTTGTTTTGAGCTGTAGACATCGGATGTTGGCGTGTGGATAGTTGACAGGCATCTACTCAGCGATACGGAGGTGGTGTGCACAGTGCCAGGGGGATCTGAGCTTCGTGGAGATCGAAACGATCAGTTTTCGATTTTTGGTAAGTGTAGGCTTGTTTTTTTGCAAGTGTTGAAATTGAACTGTAGGCAACCAAATCAAGCACAGTTTGGCTCTAGACCACCTTTCTTCATGCCCACAGTGATTCCTACGGGGTCAGTTTCAACCATTACGGCACACCTTGCGAGATTTGAACACCACAATCCAAATGCTTGTTTTTTCTTTGCCATTTTCAGAAAATGGCTTCTGGGCAACCGATTCAGGTGGTGTTTGAGCCTAGAATGCATTTCCACATGCCCGCACAGACTCCTGTGACCTCCGTTCTGCCCGTCTACGTCCGTAGCACAAATTTCAATTTTGTTGCCCTAATTCCATGTTTTTTAGGGTTTAGGGTTAGAGCATCGTGCAAGCATCAGCCAGTAGCGTGATTTAGGCCTGCACTGGATTCATAGACGCCTGCAAGGACTCCCATGCTAGCGTCAGTCGCCCGTTTTCGCTCGCACTGGAATTATTCTATCCCTCACCCTGTCTCGTGTGTTTTTTGGCAGTTGCTATGATCTTGCTAGAATCAATGTGACGCGTGCTCGGATGTGTTCAGCTCTGTTTTAGGCTGGTAATGTTTTTCAATGCAGTGTGTTTTCTTCTACTGAACGGTTGTTTGCTTGTTTTTGTTCGCAGGTTTGATCTCGTGTGAACATGATGCTGGTGCAGGGCCGAGGCCTTTGGGGCGAGGTTGAGCTTACTGAGGGGGATGTGGCTACAAACCATGGCTCGGGAGTCCGTAGATGGAGATGCTTGCATTGTGGTGGTCTCTTCACAGGATCACTTACCAGGGTTAGGGCTCACTTACTGAGGGTCAGAGGGCCGGGTGGGCGGGCATTGGGTATATCTGATTGCCCCAGTATTTCCGATGAGGAGAGACAGAGGTTGTCTATTACGTACGGGCACGGTGCTGCATCACAGGTCTCTGGACAGGGACATGGACTGGGACAGAGACAGGGTGCTGCATCACAGGTTTCTGGACAGGGACAGGGACAGGGAGCAGGAGCAGCTGCAGGTTCACAGGCAGGGGTCACAGGTATGCAGGCACGGCCTACTACGAGTGCAGAGCCTAGTACAGCACGTTCTTGGCAGGGTTAAGGTGCAGTGCATGGTCCAGGCAGTGCCACGCCAGTTCCACCCGCAGCAGCAGGGCTTACTTCAGAGGGGAGAGCATCACATGAGCAGGTTGGATCAGCAGCAGCGGGTCCTTCTCGTCCCTCCTCTTCTTCGGCGACAGATGCAGCACATGGTTCGACAGGTCCTTCCAGAGAGAGTGATACACCCACAGATCAGCCATCTGGTTCGCGTGTTGGACCACGAGCGCCATGTGCACAGCACAGAGAGGTTAGGCCCAGACAGCAGACCCTTGATCGATAGACACAGGGGTGGGGGCAAGCAGAGGGGGGGCAGAGGAGGGGAGAGAGGCAGAGGCAGAGGTAGAGGCAAGGGGAGGGGGAGGATCCAGAGCCAGAGCACGCAGCAGAGAGCCAGAGCACACGGCAGAGCCAGGGCCACACCACGGCATATGGCTCCCTCCAGTTCTGATTCATCTACAGACCCCTGGGATCTGCAGTCAGGCACGGATTCAGATGATGGTTCCTACCATGACTCTGACGAGCCTTAGTTGTGTAGTTTTCATTATGTTCATGGAACATCATTGTACTCCATTTTGGTGCCATGTGGCCCGATATTATATATTACGATGATCCTATTCACAGCAGTGTAACGATTCAGTACTGTTCTTTGAGAGAGAGAGAGAGAGAGAGAGAGAGAGAGAGAGAGAGAGAGAGAGAGAGAGAGAGAGAGAGTATGGTTGAAAAACGATTCCATATGGTTGAAAAATGCTTTAGTACGGTTCAGGACGATGCAGTATGGTGATTGGTTTAGAACACTTAGCATGGTTTTTGTTTAGCATGATTCAGCATTTTTGTTTAGTTTGTTGGATTTGAGAGAGATAACGAGAAAGAGAGAGAGAGAGAGAGAGACAGAGGGAGTTAAATTTTGGGGCATCATGTTTTTTTATTAATGCACCTGGGAGTTAAAGCGTAAACCTAGGAGTTAATGCACCTAAACTAGACCATCCTGCACCCGAAACATTCGGCAAAATACACAGTAATTATTCTCTTGATTAGAGCTTTCACCTGATACCCATATTGCACAAAATAAAACCCAAAAAAAAAAAAAAAAAAAATTTAAAAAACGTGTCTGGAAAAAAATTCCATATTTCCGAAAAGCGTTTCAGAAACGCAGTGCAACTATGGTATTATCCTAGGTGTTTTCTTAGATCATTCTTGACAAATTGCAGCTGCCTTGCTCTTGGTCTTGATCCTTTCCTTGGATAATTTGAAACATGCCTTTTGTAAATTTAGCTCAATGCGAAGTTTCATAGATCAAGTTTGGTTGATTGTTATTTGGTGTTAGTTCATATGAGCCTTTAAGTATTATAGGCAAATTGATATTGAAACCTCAAAGTCTTTCTTTTGGTTTTAACTCATAATCAATAATTCTTTACATGCAACAAAGAAAACCTTGCATCACGAGAAGTTCAAAAAGCTAGAGGAAATAAATTGAAATAAGCTCATTATATTGTGGTGACCATGTGTGTATTTGCTATGTTAATTCTAGTGATGTAGCACAAAGAGTTTATTTCCCCCAAATGCATGATGCAAATGAATACTATGTTGTTTGTCATTTGATTCATGTGGGAATCATATCTTGTCTCTTGTTTCTCCAAGAGCATAGAAAACATAGTAGACTTTAGAAACCTAAGAGTGATAAGGCTTTGTCGAAATGTAAGGTACAAAAAAATTTCCACAGAAGTGACGTCATAAAATACGATGTTTAAGGCCTTGAGCAAGGAGGGTGTGCCAAACATGTGGCTCTACTTTCATGCGCTGTATGCCTACAATTCTCATCTCAAAAACCCAAGAGAAGTTGGGTTTTGTGTTTTTTAGTCGTTCTAATGTGCTAGCTTCCGCCCACTTCTATACAAATAACCAATGCTTTTGAAACAAATGATTGAATTTTTATTGATGACATACGTGTATGTCCAAACCTTAGTTGCCCGTTCCGGAACAGTACCAAATTTTTTTAAAAAAGTACTTTTTTACAAAGGAAAAAACCGCGATACTGTAATATCGCGTAACATCGCTCGCTCTTCCTGCCATTTCTATACTGCGCCTCAGTTCTGTGCTTTCTGTCTAGAAATTTGAAGCTTTGATTTTGCTTTGCTCAATTCTGAGGTATGGTCTGTTTAGGTAGCCAGTAATCCCTCGAAAAACGAGATCAATGCCCTGGAGCAACACATTACGAACCTCTTAGCCCCCTCAATTCCATATTTTTTCAACACCCTCTACGATCCATTCCGAGATGGTGCTGATTTTGTGCGAGGCTACCCCTTCAGTCTTTGGGAAGGCGTGCCTCAGCTATGATGCACAGCGGAGTGATGGGGCAAAAATCTGTATACTGACATTCATTCCTAGCGCATCTGGATATATACATGCGTTGCAGTGGCCACATTGACTCCAAGGGCATCTGTATCAAGAATGAGAATTTGTTCCTACAAATCGGGACGCATTGCAGGAGGAGGTAGGTTTTTGTTCATGTGAAATAATATCAAGCAGATGTTGAATCGTTTATGATTCACAAGCTATGAATACTCAAATGTCAGGACATAGATGCGCTTGGAATCAATGTCAGTATACAGATGTGCTTGGCCACTGCAGTTGGATCTCATTAACTGGAATTGTTGGAGCATTCCAGGACCTGTCTTTTTGTATTAAAAAACGGTTCCGACCCAGTACAATCCGGAGCGTACTGTATGTTCTGTACAGTACGTTCCGACCCAAAAGGGTCGGAACGAGCTTCTAAGGTCCAAACATGGTCGGTCGTCCAACTGATCATTTATAGCTTCTCAACTATTCTATTTCCTGTCAACTTCTTGGTTTTATGTAGTCTTCCTTGGTCCCATTCTTGTAACTCAAACCTATGTATTTGAAAGAATGTGGTAGTTGGTGATTACGTTACAACATGGCATTTATTTTTTTGTAAGAAAATTGTTAATCTATGAGCTTGATTGAGCCACTAGCAGCCTACACATTTTTGTTGACAACCTTGGTAAGGTAGAAACATTTACTCGTATTGCACAAAGGCAAGTTTACTAAAGAAGCTAAATGTTTTCTAGTTCCTTAATAAATGTTCCCTCAAAGTTTTTGTCTTTTCAAAATTTGCTATAGTTCACTTTACAACGAAGTTTTAATGAAAGAATTGAACTTTATGTTACACAAAAGATCACCTTTTTGCATCGTGACTAATCTATACAAATCATCTAAATCATTGCTGGTCTTTATTCACTTTCAACAATCGATTAAGCTTCACACTTTTAGATTTCTTCAAAACAGTCGAGCACAAAATTGAATTTTTGTGAAATTTCAACTCATTGTACTATAACAGATTTTGTGCTTCATAATTTCAAAAACTTAACTAAGTTGTATTCTCTTGACATGTACACTTCTCAATTGATCATGCAAAACTACAAAGTGAAACAATGTTAAGGCAAAACACACCTTAATATTGAATTAGACACTACTGAACTTCTAGAAAATACGTAAGAACGTATATAGCGATTAATGAGTCATTTACATGTTGTCAATCTGTCTAAGCACATTACCACAAAATTATAACCAAACATTGTTTTCAACATCCTTGACATTTGAGAGTTACAATCAACAAAACCTTTGTAAAAGCTTCAACTCTTTCAACAAAATTTAAAGAGCTGTTTTAAGGCAAGTACTTGTAAAGTTGTAATGTCAACTTGCTCCTTATTAGGTTTACCACAAGCTTAAAAGGAATACCTATTAGATGCAAGAGAGGAAATTCGTCCTATTTGTGTTGGAAGGACAGCAAGAGCCACAAGAATACTTATGATAACAGCAACTTGACCAAGAATCGTCTTTGCTACTATATCTCCATAGCCTACAGTAGCAATCTGTGCGATAAGAATTTTGCGGGCTCAGTTTTTGTAGCAAGCTTATTGTGTGCTTTATGAGTTGCAAATTTCTTTTCTCACAATCAAGAATGTGGAACTTGCTAGTAGGATAATTTGAAAAAAATAAGAAACCATGTAAGTTATAACATCATTTGAGTATCAAGCATGTCATAGTATGTGTATACATGTATATGGACCTTCAACAAACTTGATGAAAACATATTTTGATTAATTTTGTAGGGATCATCCACAAAAACAAGCTAATACTAAAAGAGGAGAGAGAAAGAGGAAGGAGGAAAACATTTCTTGATGTACATAAGAGCATGTCATCATATGGAGTGCAATGCATCTTCGTAACATAATCAATACTCAAATTATGACTAATGAATTCACACCAAAAGGCCCCTGAAGAAGAACTAAAAGGCCTTTTTACAATGGAGTGTATTTTGGTAGGTACGATTTATATCGCGAATAGAAGTGAGTGAGTTGGCATAGGATTATTTAAGATGATTATGAACTTGGCGGCATTCATCGTCATACCAGGGCTGACTAGGACGATTGGAGGTTTTTGTTTTGTTTGGGGTTTTGTAGATGGAAAAGAAAGGGAAGCTGCAGTGTGTAAGGCGGATTGGTGTTCAACGGTGAAGCTATGTGGGAAATGTTGAGAAGGGAGGTTAATGAGTCTTGATAAACGAGAATGTACGGGTTCTCAAAAAGATATCTTGGGGCACAAGTGAGGGATGGGTGGGAAGTAGAGATAACAATGAGCTTTGTTCCTAATTGGAAAGAGAGAAATGAACGATTGTAAAGAGTAGTACGTGTGATGGTGAAGGTGGTGATATGAGAAAGAAGAGAAGGTGATCCCATGAGGTAGTCTACCACACTATGGCCACCACTGTGAGGGTGACAAGTGAAATCACTAGAAGAAGGCAAATGGCAAGCTCGTGGGCTTCTCCTAGCCATTAAAAATACTCCCCATAATATGTGATAAGCCCTATGTGTACGTTAGCTCAAAAGCTTGGAACTCTCTGATAGTTGGAGTATGGCATCAAGGTGCATCAGTGGGACTACAAACTCTACAAGGATGATCTGGTGTGGAACTGATAGCTTACCATGTATCATATGAGAAAGCATAGTGATGTGATGTCATGAGATACTGGTCCAATTAGATGAAGTAAGACCACTGCACCATGCTGCTACTGCATATAAGGCTATAGGGGAAACAATGATGTCCGCTTACTCGGAGCATCTCGAATAAAATTACGAAAACAACATCTCTCCAATTGGACAAGGGAAGCATGACCCTTCCCAAGCCCAGTAAAAGTTGCATGTCTCATATTGAACATAGGACTAGTACAGAGGCTAACTGTCAAGAAGGAGTTCCTATCTCTACATAAAGATCCTGGAAGTGTTAAAGACCATCACTTTGGTCTTTCCAATGTTAATACCTAAGCCCCATCTAGAACAGAAGTTTAGAAGGCAATCAAAGCTACCACTACAGGCCCTCCTTGGTGGGTGGAACTAAAACCACATCATCTGCATAAAGAAGAATGCCAATCAAGGCGTCTCCAAGTCTGCATCCCGACATACTTAACAACCCTCTCCATATCGTCAATATATAGCCCAAAAAGTGTAGGTGAGAGGGAACACCTCTGCCTCACCCCAATAGTGCTCATGATATGCTCAAAAATACCTTTGTCACTCTGAAAAACAACCCAGTACTCTCTTGTAGTGCGCAATCACTGCTAGAATTGTGTCATCAGAGAAACCAAGATCTCCTATTTGCTAGACAAGCAAGGAGTGTGAGACAAAGTTGAAGGCTCTTGAAGTCAACGAACCAGCAATGAACTCGCACTCTCCTATGTCAAGCTTCCTCAATGATGGTTCTGAGAGTAAAGATATAATTCGCAAATCGAATAACGGGCCCTAAAACCAGCCTCAACCATAGCATGCAAACTACTAGTCTTCGCCTCGATACTCACAACTAACTAAATAATAGTACTATACAGCTTTGCAATAACATGTCCAATCGTAAGAGTTCAATAATCACTAAGATTCATGGAATCACCGTTTTTGTGTATGGGATGAATGATGTTAGTGCACCAAGAAGACAAAACCAAAGATAATGGCCCGACTGAGTAAGATGGCTAAGAGGGGTGACAACAAGTCAACTACATGGATCAATAACTCGGATTCAAGAGCATCAATAAGGAATCTTTGAAGAATTATTATTGATTTTTAGCATTAGTGTGTATCTAATTGTGCGTTGACTACCCAAAAAATTTTGTAGTTCAATGAGGAGGATGATTTAAAGGGAAAAAAATAAAAAAAATACAAACTATCAAAATATGAAGGATCATCATCAAATAGGTTATCTATGTAGTGGAGTAGTGCTCCAAATATATGAAATAGTACAATAAATCCACTTGTTTTTTCCAAAATCTATTATAGTTATAGTTAAGTGCAAACCACTATAAACCAAATGGTCCACAAAATGGTTATGAGCACATTTGACTTACTACAAACCATCAATGTTGTTTAACGTGACTCCTATTTGAGCAACATGCAATTTAGCACTCATCTTACTGTACTCTTGTTTTTTCATGCAAAATTCACACTATTATCACAGCGGAATTTTGAGATTTTTCTTGATATTGTGTAATTAGGAACTTATGCTACATACCCTATAACATTACATTCTTCATACACTATTCTTCATTGTACAAGAACAAGCTCTACACTGGTACAGCACGAAGAACATGTGATACTAATAAGTTCATAGCAATGTTTGTGAATACATAGGTCTAGTGCAAGTATGTATCTTCCCTAGCTTATAAGCTCACCGTCACAATAAGGAAGTAGAAAGCTTCCCAAAATGTAAGACATCCTTGTGGGGCACATTGCTCCTTGATATGTGGCGGAGCTGCATTGGACTCTATCCATTGAATAATGCCTGCATCTAGAAATACTGCAAGAAGAAAGATTCAAAGTAGTAAAAGCTTCTCGAAGTAGAAATACAAAGCAACTTTTGCAACTTGATTAGAAAATTTTACATTGAGAGATCTTAACTTTCTCTTTGAAGTTTTCTTTGATTAATGATGAACTTGGCACTGATAGAATTCATGCTAGTAATTTGTAAACAGTGTCATCTATGATTTTTCACAATGCCTTGCAACTATGTCAAACTTATCATGCAACAAGAATCGAGGAGAATAATAACAATCTCAAACTCCACTCTTAACAACAAGCACTCTTTAGCAATCTTAACAAATGGAAAATTTATTCTCTATGAATAAAATTTTTCAACTTATCAAAATCTTTATGGAAGGTTTGTATGAAGATCTTCCAAATAGCTAAAGCCTAGGAAGTATCCATGATAGATAGATACGGTCCTTTAGAATTACTGGAAAAAATCCGTAATCCGAGGACCAGTGGGTGGTGTAGCAACTGTGGTACAAACGGGAGCGTATGAAACATCTCCAAAATAGTAAAGAAAAGCATATGTCGAATAACACAAAATACATCTACTATAAGTGTGTCTGATTGAAAATCTAAGTTCAGTGATAATGGTACATCATGTTGTCCTCAAATCCTGCTGCTATTAAAGAAATATGTAACGGGGATAACGCTTAGAGGTGGGCCCAATAGGTGTTGTTGACACATCGAGGAGGTAGTCTCCGAGTAGTGGCTTTGCGAGTAATATGAGTTTGGGTAGTGCGTTGTCTCTAGTCTCTATGTGAAGAAAGGTCGATGTCGTCGTCACTGCCATCTGAGTCAAGATCTATTCATGGTCTCCTGTCCTTGTCTCAATAGCTAACTGATGTGATGAAACACGGAGTTGGCCCAATGTGAAATTGTGGCTGTGTGATAATCCCGAGTCCAAATATTGTGGCAAAACTGGGAATCCCACTATGTCTAGCTCAATGAAATGAGTTCGCGGGCTTAACCCCCAGCTGGCACCATGTACGATCAAGATATGCCCTTTATAAAAAGCGTCTGAGATATTGATGAGTACTAGAGGGAAGATTTGTAACAGAGTACCAGATGACTCAAGGAGGTGTGATGCCTGAGAAAACCATGCCAGCCTATAACCCTGATCATGAAGATACTATGAGGACGCAAGTTCTATCTGTGTGTATCTCCTCTCTAAATCTAGAAGTGCCTGAACTCTCAAATATATGTGATAAGCTGGAAAGCTGCATCTATTTGTATAGGTGGAACAACAACTTGGCAAGGAGGATCTCATGTGTACAGAGGGCTTCGCTCGAATCATACAAGCTAACATGGTAGTCTGCAATCTCGCTGGCCTGGTGTGACGATGAAAGACCACTACACCATGTCTCTGCTGCATATAATGTTTTGGGGGTGACAATGGTATCAAAAAGTCCACACTTACTCCGATCATCTCGAATGGACTTCCAAAAGCAAAACCGCTCTAGCTGAACAACGGAGGCATGTCCCTTCCCAAGTTGAGTGGTAGCTACCTATTGCGTACTAAATGTAGGACCAGTGAAAAGTACCCCTAAGTGAGTGTACGAAGAAACCACCTCTGGGGGTTGTCCATCGAGAATGAGCTAGTTACAAGCTAAGATTCACTAGCTATGCTAGAAAGTAGGACTTAGGCTAGAAAGCAGGAAAGAGAAAATATTTAATGAGGCTAAAGAAGAGCAATCATCATCAACTGAATAAAAGACTACAATGTTGCCCTATATATACCCTACCAATGAACCCTAAATTGGGAATTCAAAAATAGAGGGAGGCAAAAGATTTGGAGGGAAAATAGTGCGCCCCCCCCCCCCCCCAGGGAGGCAAAAGATTTGGAGGAAGCTTCCAGTGGCTAGGGCCAAACTGACAGGGAAAATAGTGCGCCCTCCAAGAAGGCCCCCACTCTCAGTAACATGACCAAATAACCAATATAGTGAATCATAGGGCCCAAGGCCAATAATATGGTCTAAATGTCAATAATAGGGCCCAAGGCCAACCATATAGCCTAAATGTCAAATAATGAATAAAAAAGGGCCCAAAGCCTGCCTATGCATAAAGTAAAGTAAATGTAAATGGACATGGCGAATGTAATGAGCCGAGTCCATAACTCTCCCCGACACAAAAATAAGACCCAACTGCCATAAAGGACTGGATCAAGTAACAGCAAGCCCTGGAGGATCAACTGGAACAGCATCTAGTGTAGTAACAACTGGAGCAATAGCTGATGTAGAGGAATCAACAAGTGCGGCAAAATCATGAACCTGATCCGCAAGTGACGGTGTATGATAAAAGACATCAATAGGCTCCCATGTGGCCTCCTCAACAGAACGAGCATCCCACTGGACTAGGAACTGAATCTGCCGGCGGCGTCGACTATGATACAAACGCACCTGAAGGATAGCAGCAGGTAATAAAGGAAAGAGATCCGGTGCAGTAGGAAACTCAGCATCACGAGGAGCATCATCCTCAATAGCAGCACGTAATAAACTGACATGGAATATATCACAGGCACGTGTGGAAGCAGGAAGCTGAAGACGATATGTAACTGGACTAAGAACCTCCAATATACAATAAGGCCCATAATAACGTGGTGCAAGCTTCTCAGTAGAAGCATGGCCCTGAATAAAATGATGACGTGCAAACCGTAGGCGTAGATATACCATATCACCAACATGAAACTCAACATGACGTCGATGACGATCAACTGAAGCCTGATAACGCTGCTGGACCTGCTGCAAATGGGAACTGGCTTGGAGAATAAGCTCGCGAGCACCTGATAGAAATGAAGACAGTGTCACAGGTGTATCCTCGGGAGGAAGAGGAATACCAGGTAAAAGAGGTGCATAACCATGAGATAATAAAAATGGTGCAACGCCAGTGCTGGTACTAACAGAGCTGTTATAGCTATACTCTGCCAAACATAAGTGCTGATCCCAATCCTTCCCTGAAGGAGTAATAAAATGGCGCAAATAATCCTCAAGGACCCTGTTAAGGACCTCAGACTGCCCATCAGAAGTAGAATGATAAGCAGACCCCATAAAAAGCTGTACATCCAATATACGCATAAGCTCTGTCCAGAACAATGATGTAAACTTACTATCCCAATCAGAAAGGATAGTACGAGGAAACCCATGTAGGCGAAATATCTCTGAAAGGAACAAGCGTGCACACTGCTCTGCTGTGATAGTACTGCGGACGGGTATGAAATGTGCCTGTTTCGAGAACCTGTCAACTACCACCATACATGAATCGTGACCACGACGGGTGCGGGGAAGGTCAAGGATGATGAAGTCCATAGAAATATCAGTCCACTGGCAGTGAGGAATAGGCCAACTCTGAAGCAAACCAGCGGACTTAGCACGGGAGTACTTATTACGTAAGCAGAAAGGACAGGTATGAATAAGTACAACAAGCTCTTTCCTAAGGGATGGCCATGATCCTTAAGACGAGCATAAGACTTCTGGAAACCAAAATGACCCCCAACTGGGGACGAATGAGCATCCGACAACAACTGAGAACGGATACCCAGAGAACTAGGAATACAAACATAATGATAAAGACGGTGGTCAACAATGGAATAAGCCTGATGAGGTGAAGACGACATAGGTGGAGCAGAACTATAAACATCACGAAAATCAGAACATGTAAGATAAGCAGATGGAAGATCATCAAACCAGGAAGGGATCGTGGCAACAAGGGTATTCAATAAAGCAGGAAGTCTAGACAATGCGTCAGCAGCAGTGTTAGCACGACCAGGACGATACAAAATAGAAAAATCAAAAGATTGTAAAAACTGCAACCAACGAAACTGACGATCACTAGGATCACGCTGGGAGAAGAGTTAACGTAAGGACTGATGATCAATAACGATATCAAAAGGAACACGGTACAGGTAATGGCGCCACTTCTTAAGAGCATAGATAATGGCAAGAAGCTCTTTCTCATGGACAGAATAACGTTGCTCATAAGAGCGTAAACGACGCGACTCATAAGCAATAATACACTGAGACTGACGAAGCAAGGCACCCAAACCAACATTACTAGCATCGGTCTCAACAATAAATTTCTGATCAAATTGTGGTAAACACAGGACAGAGGCCTCCACAACAGCACGACGAAGAGTGTCAAAGGCGAACTGACAATCATAAGTCCAAACAAAAGCACTAGACTTCTTCAAAAGGGCATGAAGAGGGGCAGCCACAGTGGCAAAGTGAGGAACAGGACGACGAAGGTGAGTAGCGAGACCAAGAAACATACGAACATGGTGGACATCTGTGGGAACAGGCCAATCAGCGATTGCCCGAACCTTATGAGGGTCCAAACGAATACGACCATCACAAATGAGAAATCCTAAAAACTCAATCTCAACAACAGCAAAGGAACACTTAGAAAGTTTACCAAACAACTGGTGATGAACAAGCAATTGAAAAATAGATGAAAGATATAACACATGCTCATCAAGAGTCTTACTAAAAACAAGAATATCATCAAAATAAACTAAAACACAACGACCAAGGAGAGGACGCATGATGTTATTCGTCACATTCTCGAACGTAGGTGGACCATTAGTAACACCAAAAGGAAGAACACGAAACTCATACAAACCAAGATGGGTACGAAACGCAGTCTTGTGTTCGTCCGAAGGATGCATCCTAATTTGGTGATAGCCGGAACGTAAGTCTATCTTAGAGAAAAGATGAGAGGTGCCTAACTGGTCAAAGAGATCATCCATGTCAGGAATAGGATACTGGTTACGGATGGTCAACTTATTGAGGGCACGATAATCAGTGCAAAGGCGTTTGGAACCATCTTTCTTACTGACAAGGAGAACAGGGGCACCAAAAGGACTGTGACTAGGAACAATAAGGCCCTGATCTAGTAAAGCAGTAATCTGAAGCTCAACCTCATCACGCTCAGACTTAGACATACAGTAAGGAGGCCAGGAGGGAGGAGCAGAACCAGGACGCAAATCAATATGGTGGTTCACATCACGTAATGGTGGTAGCGTCGTAGGTTCTGAAAAGACAAATGCATACTGATGTAATAAGTCAGAGATCACCTGAGGAACAGCTGCTGGAGGAGAGGTAGTCACTGGAGAATCTGCTGCAGCACGCTGAACACACAATAAAGCTGCACAATGAGCCTTAGGTAGGCTGCGGATAAACTGCTTCCCGCTGATCAGCTGGAAATCTGCCTGAGAATCAATACCAGCAAGTGAGTGGGTCACTGCATCATGAACAAATGTCAATGTCTGCTGAGCCAGGTCCAAAGTAACCGCTCCCAATGAAGCAAACCAATCAGCACCAAGGATAAGGTCATAGCGCTCCAGAGGAATGATATAAAGATCTGCCTGTCCAGAAAAATCACCAAGCGGTAGGATAATCCCTGAAACAGCTGAGAACTAGGAAATGAGTGAGAACTGGCAACCTCGACTGTGAGAGGCTGTGGTGCAGGAATAGGTGAAGCGCGTATCCGGCTGAGAACATAACTGCTGATAAAGGAATGAGTGCTGCCGGTATCAACTAAAGCAATATACTCACAACCAGTAATGCGCACATTTAGCCGAATGGAGCGAGGACCGGGGCACCCTGTCCAGGTTGCATAAGCAAGCTGAGCATGGCAAGTAGGAGGAAGTAAATCAGTAGAAGGCTCAGGAGATAGATCAGGCTCATCAGATATATGAATGTAGATATCGGACTCATCTGGGGTAGTGCCCTCATGGTAGAAAACAGCAGTAGAAGTAGGCAGGGGCTGGCGGCAATCACGGGCAATGTGGTCAGGACTCTTACAATGAAAGCAAAGACGCTTCTGCTGAATGTCAGCGAACTTTGCAGACGTGTAACGTCGGACAAAAGCAGGACGAGGAGGCGGAGGGCGAGGAGCGGGAGAAGTAAGAGAAGAGGTCGGGACGACAATGGATGGGGCAGATGGGGCCGGAGATGGTAGAGGTGAAAGAGATGGACAGGGTCGGGAAAAGCGAAAGGGAGCAGGATCAGGGTACTTATGCTGTAAAGTACTAGCAAGGGACATAGCCTCAACAAGTGTGGGTGGACGGAAAGAAGAGACATCGTATCGTAGAGCACCACGAAGTCCAGCGATGTAGCGAGAAATAAGCTCGGTGGGCTGAAGATCTGTAAAGAGGTAGGAAAGGTCCATAAACTGATCTGTATAGGAAGAAAGATCACCAGTCTGAGTAAGACTACGAAATATATCACGCTGGCGGCTCAACCACTGAGAGTCAAATCATAGCATGACGAAGATCACGACGAAAAGGTAGGCCATAACTGGAGACCGTCCCGATCAGGGTCAAGTCGGTAGAGCCGCCACCAAGTGGCAGCACGTCCATCTAAATGTAAGGCGGCTAACTGGATCTTCTAAGGATTAGTCTTAGGGTAATTCTGAAAATAAGTATCAAGCTTTGCAAACCAATTCTCTAACAAGTTCCCGTCAGAGGAACCAGAATAGGTGGCAAGCTGTACCCGATCACGAAAATCTCGAGCAAAATGTGGCTCAGGAGCTAGATGTCGTGGAAAATGTGACTCAGGAGCTGTAGGACGTGGAAAACCAGGTGGTGGGTTAGGTGGAAAATGAGGCCCACCGCCAAAGGAAGTAGACGAGGATGGAAGTCCAAATGGAGACCCAAATGATGAATGAACAGGGGCTTTGCCAGGTCCATGTGGCTGTAAGGAATCAATCTGTGACTGCATAGTGGCAAAGCCGGTCTGTAGAGTGGTAAAACCGGTCATCATTTGGTCGAAACGACTACTGAGGAGAGTAAGAGAGTCACGCATATCAGCAAACTGTTCATCTAAAGGTCTGGAATGACTCGCAGGTGTAGTGGGTGAGCTAGCCATGAGGAAGAAAAAGTAAGCGAGAAAAGAAATGTGCTAATCAATTGGACGAACTGAAGGAGAGGACATAAGTCGTCACAACAGGCACGCCAATGAAAAGACACAATAGAACTCACGATGTAAGATGAACGGAAAGGACAACTAAGTAAGGAATACCTCGTAACCACAACCGGAAGTGAGCTGAAAAATAGCGGCGATATGTCGATGTACCGGGCAGCCTCCAAAAAAGATGCTAAGGGCCCGACAACGTGGAGTAAACGGTGGGTAAAAGTATGGGAAACAATAATGGACTATGGGGCTGGAAAGGGAGCAGCCAAGGAAAGGAAGTGATAACAAAAAGGAGGTATGGGCAGCGAGGAAACAAGGCTGAAAAATCAGAGATCGCCCTTCAAGGGTAAAAAAAAGTTTGCGATAAAGACGGGGAGCAATCCCGATGGGCGATGAAGTTGGGTGGGAGTGGCTTTCTAAGCATCTAGGCGTGTTTGTATTGTCCGGGGTAGGGTTGCGAACACAGACAGCAGTGTAGGAGGGTGAGCTGAAATTGAGGCGGATGTAGGGCGCCAGCTATGGTGGAGTGTGGGCGTCCAAGAGAGGTAGTAAACGGCAAAAAAAAATTGGATCAAAAAGATGGGTTGGTAGGGCGCTAGGAGTGGCTGATGGAAGGTGGCGAATAGGGGCACCAAAAAGCGGAAATTTTCAGCAAAGGAAGGAGCAGTAGGGCGCTGGTCAGCAAGCATGAGGGCGCTAGAAATGGGGCAGCAAATAGGAGGCAATAGGGCGCCCAAAATAGGGGAGGAAAAAGGCTGAAAATGCAGCAGTAGGCAGCTAGCAAGAGGGCGCTAGAAATGGGCAGCAAGTGGGCGCCTGTCCTCCTCCGATCCGTCGTGAAAATCTGCAAGACAAGTGTGGAGAAATGCTGAAGATCCGGCTGGAAAATGGTGAAGATCCAAGCTGAAGATGGGCGCCCTCCTGTGAGAGAAAAATCTGCTCAATGGAGATGCTCAGGAAAGTGCTCAGATACCAAGTTATGAACGTAGCCACGGCTGATCTAGATTTAGTCTATGAAAGCATCACATAAGCAAGACTTAACCCTAGAAAGCAGGAGAGAGAAAGCTTAAAGAGACTAAAGAAGGAGATCATATCATAAGCCAAGTAACAAATGACACAGAATCCCTACTTATAGCCAAGAGGAAGCCCTAAAAGGAAGCTTCCAATGGCTAGGGCCAAACTGACAGGGAAAATAGTGCGCCATCCAAGAAGGCCCCCACTCTCAGTAATATGACCAAATAACCAATATAGTGAATCATAGGGCCCAAGGCCAATAATATGGTCTAAATGTCAATAATAGGGCCCAAGGCCAACCATATAGCCTAAATGTCAAATAATGAATAAAAAAGGGCCCAAAGCCTGCCTATGCATAAAGTAAAGTAAATGTAAATGGACATGGCAAATGTAATGAGCCGAGTCCATAACTGTTTCTGAGGAGCTTCACCTTTAAATTTATCTTCTTTCTTTCTTTTTAAAAATTTCTTTTTAAATTGAAAGTCTTTTTGAGGAGGCTGCTCAGAAAGTGGTTGTTGTCTCGCCCTCTTCCTACCCACTGAATCATCATAGATTTGAGCATATCTGAGAGCTTGCTCAAGGGTAGTAGGCGAGTTTCTCTGGACCTCTACTTTATATTCATCTTTGAGGCCACAGACAAATCCCCTAATTTTCTGATAATCATCCATATTTTTAATCTTTAAAATTGCTTCTCGATATTGCGAGATATATTGGATGAGGGACTTGTCCATTACTGTTTTTTCCCATGCTTCCCAGGCTCTATCCAGTTCATTTTCTGGTAGAAATTCTCTTAGGAAAGCTTCTTCAAAGGCTTTCCATGACCGGGGAGTCTGCCCAGTCTCCTGGAGATTTAACCACCACTTATAGGCCATAGGCCCTAAGGAAAGACTGGCCTCAATAGCTTGCAAATGGTCAGGGGTCTGTTTAAGAGCATGAATGTTCTTCCATTTGTTGAGGAAGGTTTGTAGAATGTTTGCATTTCTATCCTTCTCTTCCGCATTAAAAGTAGGAGGCTTTAAATCTTTAAAAACACTGGGGTGAGACCGTAAAGTCTCACCCGAAACTGATGGAAGTGGAGAAGGGGATAACTGAGAAGTGGAGGGAAGGCTTCCTTTCGCGGAACTCAAAATCAAGCTTTTGAGTTCAAGAACGAGTCGTCCACACTGGACTTGAAATTGGCTAATGCCAACTTCAGTTCATCCACTTCTGTTACCAACTGGAGAAATTGCTCCTTGGTAACCTGTTCGTCGAGTTCTCCGGCGAACTGTTCCTATTCTTCCAATTCCATTGGTTCCTTCCCTTTTCTGTAAGCCAAGGCTTCTGTTTCAAGTTTGTCGAAGCCTCTCTCCAGGGGTTGATCAGGTCCCTGAGGAGTGGTCATCTTGGAAACTGAAAGAGAGCTACCTTAACTTCTGAAGGAAAAAAAAGTCTAAAAGACTAATTTACAACTGTACAAGGGAAAGGAAAGATGACTTAGCTGTTTCTGAGGACTGTACTTCCAAAGAAATTACGAAGAGGAACCCTCTCAGCTCTTCCACCCAAAATTTCAGACCTGTTGTCCCGGAAAGTCCCTGTTTATGGCTCCAAAATAGGACCAAGATTTCCGGTTTCTTGAGTAGAGTTGCTCACTGCTCTGATTGCAGACGTGGGGCTCCAAAAAGCGAGGCAAAGGACCTTAAAAAGTATAAAACTTTCTGAAATTGAAAGTTCCCTACCCTCGCTGATCTGACAACATCTGAGTTGGTCCAAAAAAACAAGTTTGAAGCCAAAAAACCATTCCAAAATCTGGATTTTCGATGGCACCCTGCTCGCTGATCTGTGGCAAGAAAAGTTGATGCCTAAACCTCTGAAAATCTTGCAAATCAGAAATGAATTTTGACTCCTTTCTCTTCCCTGTCCAGCGCTGGCCCTGCTACTACTTTTTGATTAGAACTTACTCTAATCTACTCGAAACTTGCTACAATTTTCAGATCTGAAGGCTAGCTATACAGCGATGGATCTGCCCATCCTTTTCCCTTGAAATTCCGCTCAAACTCACAAAGATTTCACTGGAAAATCAGGAGGTCGCTGATTTCACAGCGATGGATCTGCTCGCTGATTACTATAGTAATTCCATTCTGAAATCCGAGAAAGACGTCCACAAAATCAAAGAGGAAAGCTGATCTAACAGCGTTGAAGCTGTACCAGACAATTCTCCTCCAAAAAACTGTAAGTTCTAGCAAATTGAAGGATTTTAAAGCTGGTCCTACAGTGATTTTCCTCCTCTATTCTTTTCTGAGAATCTGAGAAATATTTCCTATCTTCTGATAGCTTTCTCTACTGCTGCTCCTGAACTCCCTAGGATGGAGATGGCTCTGATACCAATGTAATAGATCCTAACACCACAGTAGGGCAAACACTAACTGATCCACCCAACCTTGCCTACTCCCTGATATAGCGTAAGCCCCTCCTAGCCCAGTGTGAGGACTGGTAGCATGCAACTGCCAAGTGTCGGCCACGTGGCACTGACGTGGCCGACTGCACGTCGGGACCCAACTGGGGGCCCTATCCTGCTGACAGGGTCCCTAGGCTGTGTTAGGCCCGCCATGGCTATGGACCGTGCTGGGGCACACTACTCACACTGTCTTGCCATGTTGGTCATGTACGTTGGACACGAGCCTGACTGTGGTATCTGACCTATCTGTGTTCCCTAGGGTTCGGCACTGGTTACGAGCTCGTAATCGGGGGGGGGGAGACGACTGCAGCAGTAGTGGTGAGAGAGGTGGTAAGAAAGGAGGCTTGGATCGAGAGATTCGAGGAAAAGGGGAAGTGGGCAAGTGCATGTGAGACACAGTCAATGTAGTCCTGATGTTTATGGGGAGGTATACGAGAAAAAGGAGGTTGGGGGTGCGGAATGTAGGGACAAGAAGGTGGGTGAAGGGGAGGGGAAAAGGAAAGGTACAACATAGAGTGGTCAGAAAGAACTGAGGGAGAAATAGTGAAAGATTGCAAGTGGGGAACCATAGCAGGTGATGCACTAAAATAATCGACAACACTGTGTCCGCCGCCAAAAGGATGGCATGTAAACCCAGAGGAAGACGGCCACGAGGAAGACCGTTGAGGAAAATGAGCCCGTGTGCCTATGCCAGCAGTAAAGCTTCTCCCCATGTCTGGTGACGCTGGCTGCTAAATCCGCTGACAAGCGTGCATAAGACATATCCAAGGGTCGAAGGCAAAGCACATCCTCATAAAAGTGCCTTTGGCTGGTACTTGTGCGAGCATTAAAGTTTCCGGCAAGCAAGATGTAACCACATATGGACAGGCAAGCAATATCATCGGCAAGGGTCTGAAATGGATCTCCTCCCAAATCCGTAAACACTGAAGTATGAGGATATGTGTTTTTGAGAGAGAGAGAGAGAGAGAGAGAGAGAGAGAGAGAGAGAGAGAGAGAGAGAGAGAGAGAGAGAGAGAGAGAAGAAGAAGAAGAAGAAGCTTTATTAATGTCTTTTCCATGCCAAAAGGCATATAAGACTAAGGAAATACATGTCAAGTATGTGGTAACCGTGGAGCGTATAAACGCCTCCAAAACCTGTAATAGAGAAAAAAGGAAACATCTAGTACAAGTTAAGATAACTATATAAATGATAATCTCTGTGCATGGTAGTAGCCCTGAGGTGAGATAGTGTGGTAAAACTGGAAATCCAACTGTGTCTAGCTCTAGAAAGTGTGTCCTGTAATAGTCGGGTTTGACCCCGAGCTGTCCCTACCATGTCCGGCTCGGGTATGCTCTATAGAGAAAGCGTCTGATATACTCATGGGTGCCCGATGGAAGGTCTGTGATAGAAATCCCAAGTGTATCCAGTATCCGGGAGGCCTGAGAGAACCATGATAGTCGATGCCCCTGATCATAAAGGTCTCGCGAGGAGGCATGTGTCGTCTGTGTGTATCTCTGCTCATCTGTGGGTAATGTCATAATACGCTGAATATATAGAATAAGCTGGAAGATGGCAGATAGCTGAATGGGAGGGACCGCGAACTCTGTCTGGATAATCTGATGTGGGACAGATGGCTTAGCCCGTATCATACGAGATAGCATGAGAACCTGCAGTCGTGAAATGCTGGCCCAATCCGAAGATGTAAGACCTCCACACCATACCTCTGCTGCATATAGGGCTGTGGGAGTAACAAGAGTATCAAAAAGCTGACATTTACTCGGGGCATCCCGAATAAACCATCTGAAACAGAAGCGCTCTAACTGGACAAGGGAGGCGTGACCCTTACCAAGTCTGGCGGAGGCTGCCTGTCGCATGCCAAAGATAGGACCTGTAAAAAGCACGCCAAGGTAAGTGTAAGAAGATACGACCTCCAAGGGTTGCCTATCAAAGATGAGTTCCTGGCACTGCATAAAAGCTCTCGATGTGTTGAAAACCATAACTTTGGTTTTCAATATGTTAACCCCCAATCCCCATCAACTGTACAAGGCATGAAGGCTGTCTAGCTGTCGCTGTAATCCCTCTCTGGAAGAAGATAGGAGGACCACGTCATCTGCATATAAAAGTATAGCAATCAAGATGCTCCCAAGCCTGCAACCTGTGCCACCGCATCCCTCAATAACTCTCTCAAGCTCGTCAATATATAGTCCAAACAGGGTTGGGATAGAGAACAACCCTGTTTCATGCCAATAGTGCTCCAGATGTGGTCTGAGATGCCGGTATCACAAAACAGCCAAGGACTCTCTCATATAGTGCCATCACTGCCAAGATCATGTCAGTAGAAAAACCAAGATCACGTAGACGCTGAATGAGAAGGGATCGTGGAACAGAGTCAAAGGCTTTCCTGAAGTCAACAAAACAACAGTAGACCCGTTCTTTTCTGTGTCTAGCCTCCTCAATAATGGCCCGAAGGGTGAAGATATGATCTGTGGTGGAGTAGTGTGCTCTGAAACCTGCCTGGCCCAATGCATGTAATCTCCTAGACTCTGCCTCAGAACTGACTGCTGACTGTAGGATGGTGCCATATAACTTAGCAATGGTGTCCAATCATAATGGTGCGATAGTTTCGAGCGTCCATGGGGTCACCAGTTTTATGAATGGGGTGGATGATGTTGGTGCACCAGGAGGAAAGAAAGCCGGAGACAACTGCTTGATTAAGCAAAGTGGCTAGGATCAGTGAAAGTATATCTGCAACATGGATTAATAGTTCGGATTCAAGGTCGTCAATATCACGGGTGCGACAAGTTTTCAGTTTTTTGATGGCGGTCAAGACCATGTCCCGGGTGAAGAAAGTGAAAGTAGTCGGTCGGGGAGAAATGGAGATGGGTGTATCCGTGGGTACAGTATATAAGGTAGTGGCATATGTAGTCCAGGTATGGAGGTCAGTGAGGGGAGGAGGTGGGGCACGGGGGATGAATTCTCCCCAGAAGGCACCAGATGAGGAACTGCAAAGGGAATCGACTAAGTTTTTCCCTTTTTGAGTTTCATACGTCCGTTTCTTCCGTCGGAGGGCATAATGGAAAGATCGACGAGTTGCAGGAAGAAGGTGTGTATTATGCAATCTAGCTTGGGTAACTTGGAGATGGAGGATACGACACTCGGCATCAAACCAGGGAGGTCGGATAGGGTGTGACGGAGTGGGTGGGGTCGATGTGGTTTGGAGGGAAAGGAAAATGCTGCAGCGGTATGTAGTGACGTGGTAAGGAAGATAGCTTGTGTCTCCAACGACGTGTGATGGGGAAAATGACAAAGAGATGAACTGACGGCCTCCTGGTATGTCTTGATGTGAGAGCGATCAAAGGTGTATTTGGGTGCACGAGAGATGGGTGGAATAATGAGTGGTTGGGAAGTCGGGATGGAGCCCATACTGAAAGATAGGAAGGAGTGATCGGAAAGGGTAGTGGAAAGAATGTGGAAATCAGATATAAGTGGGATAAAAGCTGGTGACCCCATGAGATAGTCGACAACACTGTGTCCTCCGCTATGTGGATGGCAAGTGAATCTGCTAGAATGTGGCCAGCAAGCCAAGCCATTGTAAATGGCCAACTCGTGAGCCTCACCCATCTGTAGAAGGTACTCTCCATAACTCGTGATAGGGCCCATCATATCCTCTAAGCTCCTAGTGATGCGAATGTCCTCACAATAAATAGCTTGTGTACGTAATATGTCATCAGTGTCGTGGAAATCCACCTGTCTGGTAGCAGTCCTGGCATTAAAGTCGCCAGTGAGAAGGACATAACCCCGATCTGTAAATCTGACAATGTCAGCGGAGAGATCAGTATAAGGAGAGCCAGAGCCGTCTGCAAAGGAGGAGGACTCTGGAGGGAAGTAGCAGGCAGCAATGAAGAGATCCCTATCCAAACCGATAGCTCGCCCAGTGATATGAGCCCATATGTATCGTGCCTGTGCATCATGTCGGAGAAACTCTATAACTGGTTGTAATGACTCTCGATAAAGACATGCAACTCCACCCGAACCTCTGCCACTCGCTGATCGAGTCTCTGTCCTTTAAATTGAATCCCATCTGTAACCTGCAAATGTGGGTAGTCCTCTCTCTGGGCTCTCATGTGTCTCCATAAAAAATACTATTTCTGTCTGTGATGAAGTCGGTAAGATCTCCAGCCGTGGATGATGAGTGTATGCCATTACAGTTCCATATTCCAAGATGTAGGTGGTGTGGAGGGGGTCCCGGGATGCTCCCATGCCCGGGGACCCCAATTTCCTATAGGTTGTTTCCGGATGCAGGATCATCGAGGTACCGAACAACTCCATCACGATAGATTGCTCGTCTTCCAGTCGCTTTGGCGGTTTGGAGTGCTTGGCGTCTCTCTTCAACTTGGATATCATCTAGCATTGTTGCTGAAAAAGGATGTGATGCGAGCTGTAGCAGGAGGTAATACGAATCTTCGCTGACGTCGTCTAGGAGGGTGAAAACTATGTGCTCTCATGACAGGACGGGTAGTGCGAGCTGCTGCATGACTGTGAGTGATGCACTGTATCTGATATCTGTGAGGTGGTGTATCATCGTCGTTGTCGTCATCAGATGACGTGGTCGTCTCCTAGAAAAGAATGGCGTAATCTGAGCCTGAGAGCTAGGATGTGGCTGGTGAGCTGACTGGTACATATCATGTCGTAGCAAGACCATCTCTCGTACCAACACAGCGAGGGTCCTCATATGCAATGAGCGATCGGAGTGTAGTAGGCATGTCTCGGAATAGGCAATGGTATCTCCCTCTGATCGCATTATATATAGGGCATCTGAAGATGAAATGCTCCTCGGACTCCACCTCATGTAAAGAACATAACTGGCATGGTCTCTCCTCTCGTGGGGTACCCTAGAATCTGCTGGTCTCAATAGCCAACTGGTGTGAGGATACTCTAAACTGTCTCAAAGTGAAACGAAGACTGTGTGATAATCCTGAGGTCAAATATCGAGGTAAAACTGGAAAACCAACAGTATTTTCCTCCAAAATGTGAATCCAGTAGTAATCAGGCTTAACCCCCAATTGGCGTCGCCAAGTACGATCAAGATATACTTTGTATAGAAAAAGTCTAATGTACTGGTGTGTACCCGAGGGGAGATTAGTGATAGTGATACCAAATGCCTCCATGAGGAAATGTGATGCCTGAGAGAACCATGACAACCGGTATAGAGAGAGAGAGAGAAAGAGAAGAAGAAGAATGTTTGTTGGGTGCCCAAGGGCACATAGGACAGAACAAATAAGTACATATGTCGTAGGAGCACTGTCCATGTCGGACAACATAAAAATCGCCAGTCTAAGTGGAAAAAACAATATAGAAATCTCTCTAGCTAGTCAAAAGACACATCAAACATAGAATCATAAAAGGCATATAAGGGCTTAACCTCCAGCTCTAAAGAGGGTATAGGTGCAAGAGCTTAACCGCCTACTCTGCTGAGGAAAGTAAAAAGGAAAAATAAACTATCAATCTCGGAAAAAACGTCTGATACCCATAGAAGCTGTGATCTGTGGCTGGTGTCGAGGAGCTCTGGTAGCTCTGGAGGCTCGTGTAGATCTGGCAGGAGGTGGTGGTTGAGCACACTAGTGGGCTTTCGCCCTTACCGGTGTGAATGCCTCATCATCTGATAGGTCATCGCACACACGCCTCTGAAAGAAGCTAATCATAAGATGCTGGTCATAATTAGTAGTATCCTCCGAAGGTATCAAAGAGGTTCTCAATGTAAGCATCTCTCCACGTATCTCATAGTATGTAGGGCATGTGAAGATAAAATGGAACTCATCCTCCACTACACCCAATGTGCATACCTGGCAAATCCGATGCTATCTCGAAATGCCTGAATATCTACTTGTCTCAAGCTGGTGCGAAGAGACTGTAGAGAGAGAGTGAGAGAGAGAGAGAGAGAGAGAGAGAGAGAGAGAGAGAGAGAGAGAGAGAGCTCTATTAATGTCTTTTAAATGCCAAAAAGCATATAAGACAAAAACATTACATCTCAAATACATATTACAAATAAGTAGCGTGATAACATCTCCATGCAATAATAAAGAATACATGTAATCTAGTGCAGCAATGAAGAAGAAAAACATCATAATTGTAACACAATGTAGTGTAGTGAGATGACATATGTGCCCTTAGCTAAGTCTACAGTTACGAATGAAGCCACAATTGATCTCGAGCTAAGCTATGAAAGCATCACATAAGCAAGACTTAACCCTAGCTAAGCTATGAAAGCATCACATAAGCAAGACTTAACCCTAGAAAGCAGGAAAGAGAGAGATCAAGAAGACTAAAGAGAGAGATCAATATCATCAGCTGAATAACAAATGACACAGATTCCCTACTTATAGCCTAAAGGAAGCCCTAAAAAGGAAGCTTCCAGTGGCAAGGGCCCAACTGGGAGGGATAATAGTGCGCCCTCCAAGAAGGCCCCCACTCTCCAGTAATATGTCCAAATGTCGAAATAATGAATAATAAGGCCCAAGGCCAACCATAAAGTCTAAGTGTCAGTAATGAATAACAAAGGGCCCAAGGCCTGCTTATGCATAAAGTAAAGTAAATGTAAATGGACGTGGCGAATGTAATGAGCCGAGTCCATAACTCTCCCCGACACATAAAAAAAGGGACCCAACAGCTGAAAAGAACTGGATCAAAAACAGCAGCAAGCCCTGGTGCATCAACAACTAGAGCAGCATTTGATGTAGAGGAATCAACAAGTGCAGCAAGAGCACGATCCTGATCCGCAAGTGATGGCGTATGATAAAAGACATCAATAGGCTCCCATGTGGCCTCCTCAATAGCACAACCATCCCACCGGATCAAAAACTGAATCTGCCGGCAGCGTCGACTATGGCGAAGGCAAACCTAGTGAATGGCAACTGGTAAGAAAGGGAACAGCTCAGGATCAACATCATGGCCACAAATGGAGCATCTCGGCCGCGTCATCAGAAACCAAGCGATATGGAACAACCAGGAATGCCAAGGAACCAGAAGAAGATCAAGCAACAACCAAGAATGCCAAGGTATCCGTAATGCCCAAGCTAGTAGAGGATAAGCCCAAAAGATAGGGACATCATATCAAGGTATCCAAAAAGCCCGAGAAGGTAGAACTGCATCAGCAACGGGAAGCCACTAAGGAAACTGGAAAAGAGATGGATACTCATCGCGAATCGCCGCATCCTACACGTAACCATCAACCATATGTGCAAGGTGCCCCAAGAAAAGCTAGCAGCATCGGAAGACCAGCACCAAGGAGTAGGAACATAAGCAGGATGACAAGCACGTTGTAACAGCATGGAAAAGCAAGAGATATGCCAGGAAACATGGAGCATAAAGCGATCATCCTGACAAAGGATAGCTAAAATGGAGAAATATGCACCAGCATGGTCAAAAGCCCAAGGTATCCATAAGGCCCATGAATGAGAAGTAGCAATTGCACACGGTACCCTCAAGGCCCATATCACGAGAAGAACAGCATGCCAAAAGCTCCAGAAGGTCCAAGAAATCAATGCATCATCTAAAAAGACATGATGCATGAAAACAGTAGCAACAAATCTAGAAATAGTAGAGGCTCCAACTGAAAAACTATAGCCGAAAAACTCATCCAGAAAGACCTCATATGGACATACCAATCCATCATAGGATACACCAAAAACGGATGGAGAATCGGATGACCCATCGGAACTGGCCGCACGTGTAATCCCAAAGTACACACCAGGCGCACAAGTGAGGAATAGAAAAAATGCACTAGAACGAAGAACAGGATCCGCAACATCAGTAGCAAGCATCGAAGCAATATCCACGTGTAGCTGGGAATGAGTATCAAAGCACATATGAGCAACACTGAAGTATATGGCGACAACATTCCCAAAAACTATCCAAGAGAGGAGAAGGAACTCTCTCAAGGTACCCTGATGGTCTTGGAATACCAGAACAAAGTGGCAACTCAGCATGGGAGACCAAGCGATATGGAGCAACCCGAAATGATGGGGAACCTGAAGATCACCCAGACAAACAGTAGCTGGAACGGAGGCAATAACCCAAGCCATCAGGATATGCCAAGCCTGACAATGAGCAACAATCCAAGGAACAGATAGAGAGCCACATGCATAATCATAGAGATATTCGCATTATAGGCGATCAGTAATACGGAAAAACCAGCACCAATCAATAGGTCCAAATGAAAACCAAGCTATACGTAATAACCAGGAATGCCATATATCCATAGCTGAAAATGAAGCAGTAGTATGAGCAATAGGTCCAAATGAAATCCAAGCGATACGTAATAACCAAGAATGCCAAATATCAAGAGGTAAAAAGGAATCAGTCGCATGAAAAACCTCTAATGCATAAAAAGCCCAAAAGTGTGTAGCATCGGCATGGACTACAGCAAACCTATATGTAGAAAGACAAGGAGACTGAAGGATGCCCGTATACTCATCTAGAAAGATCCCAGCATATAAATACCCTAGATAAGTAGTAGCGACCATCTGGCAAATATGCTCGAATAGAAAATGTGTAACAGTAAGGGCCAAAGGCGCATGAATCATGTCAGGAACGGTAGAAATATCATGATGCAGATCACAAACCTCAAGCCGAGATCCATGGAATAAAGCGAAAGAAGATACAACCCGATCACCAATAGCGAGGAAACCATCAAACGTGGACCCGTGGAGAACCCCATAGAAATCAGCAGGAACATCGGCCATAACAGACTCAAGAGATGGAGATTTAGAGACCAATGGAGAAGATACTGACACCCACTGAACCAGGAGGGCTATCTGAGGTATGCGCAAAAGTAATAGTATCAATACCACCAAGGTATACGCCCTCAATATCAATGAAACCAAGAATGACCACTGAATACGATATCTGTGAATCAAGGCATATAGGCGCAAGGCACGTGGCAACAACTTGTAAATCCAGAGCAGCATCAATCTGAGGAAGAGGACCCACGGATGGTGAAAGTGAAGCAGCAACTGATGTACTCTGAATGGAAAGAAGAGTTGCATCGTGAGCCCTTGGCAGGCTACGCATTCACCTTGGGAATCAATACCAACAAGTGAATGATGCTGACCAGCATGAGTAAAGGAAAGTGTCTACTGAGAGAGATCCACAACAACAGTACCAAGTGAAGAGAACCAGTCTGCACCAAAAATAATGTCATAGCGCTCCAGAGGAATGATGTAAAAATCTGCCTGACTAGAAAAATCACCAACGCGATAATCCAAGCCCTGAAACATCTGAGAACTGGGAAAAGAATGGGAACGAGCAACCTCAACACTGAGAGGTTGGGAAGTAGGAACAGGTGTAGCACGAATCCTGGTGGAAATGTAACTGCTAATAAATGAATGTGCATTGCCTGTATCCACTAAAGAAATATACTCTCGCCCCGCATCTAGAATAATATGATCCACAAATGGAACAACATACGTAGGCACAATAACATGAGCATCAATTGATAAGTTCTGGCCTAAATATGCATCTAGAAGAACCGCATACTCATCTAGACAGGTATCAGCAAAATAAGCTAGTGAGTATACAATAGGACCATCATGAAATGTATAACCATATGACATATGGAGATCTACTGGAGTAGCCAAAGCATCTGAAAGAGCAACCGTAGACCCATGAATAATATCGAAATAAGGAGCATAGACGACAAAATCTATAGCATGGCGCTCAGGAACATGAGTAGCATCAAAGTACTCAACAACAATATCAAAGCATGCAACATCGGCAATAGTAGCAAGGCATACTATATCAGTATCAAAGCATGGAACAATATCATAGCATGCAACAACATCGGTAGCACCATCAAAGCATGC
This sequence comes from Diphasiastrum complanatum, assembly GCA_029204225.1. Classification (NCBI taxonomy): domain Eukaryota; kingdom Viridiplantae; phylum Streptophyta; class Lycopodiopsida; order Lycopodiales; family Lycopodiaceae; genus Diphasiastrum; species Diphasiastrum complanatum. The sequence continues at coordinate 72,552,491 of CM055094.1, forward strand.
AACGGCATCATCAATAGTATCATAGCATGCTATATCAATATCAAGGACCATATCGGCCACAACTTGTATATGCGAATCAGCATCAGTAGAACCTACATATGTGACTCTGACTCACTATGGGATACAATGACAAGCTCAGGTAGATCAATAACTATCTCAAGTAAATCAGGCAACTCGCTCACACTGTGTGATATACAATCATCCTCATGTGTATCGCTAGCAATGTGTGAATCAACCTCATGTGAATCGCTAGAAATGTGTGACTCTATCTCTATTTGTCCTGCACAAGAAAATGGAACCTTGCATATGGAAGAATGCTCACGAGAGAAATCAAAAGGAGTAGAACTCTCAAGACCTATAATACCACTCGTAAGAGTGACAGGAGGAACAATTACAAAATTATCATCGAAAAATATAAGGCGAAGTACTGGTAGAAAGTCATGCCACTCAGAGATAGGCGGATGAGAATGGACATAGTCAAACCACTTCGGCCTAGCAGAACCTTTTAAGAGAAAAATTGCATCAAGAATCTTATTAGGACTTGGACAAGGTGGCCGAGAAGTATCGAAGTAATACTGAAGACGTGTGAGCCATTTGTCGAACATATGTTCAGATGGTATTTCACTATTAAAAACAAAAAGATAATCTAAAGGGGATAGAGACCGAAAATCAGAAGTCATAATAAAATATAAAATTAAAAGTAATGGAAAAGAATACGTAACCCAATGACCCAAATAATTTGGGTGGTTTTTATTTTTATTTTTTATAATGGAGCGTAGAAAACAAAGAAAAAGTGAAAAACGAAATCGATGATGAAAATAAATTATGGAATTGAAACGCAAATGGAACGGAAAATAATAACAAATAATGAGAGACAAAATGAGAAATGCGATGGACAACAAAAACTACAAAATGGTATGGAAATAACAAAACAACAGCCACAGGCAGAAAGTTAAGCCAGGCAAGACGCTAATCAAGTGGACGAACTGAAGGAGAGGACATAAGTCGTCACAATAGGTACACCAATGCAAAGACGTAACAAATAGTGTAGGTAGTACCTCGCAACTGCAAACGAGAGCGTGCTGAAAATGGTGGTAAAATGAAGAGATATCGGGCAGCCACCAAATAGAGATAAAAAATGTTTTTGGGCCGCGTTGTAGCTGGAAATTATGCGAAATGAACTACGTATAGGCTGTAGAAAGTTGCTGGAAATGTGCACGGACAACCACCGATCAAATCTATCAAGGAACTGCGTTCGAGCTAGAAATTTTGCCAAATATTGGGGCCAAATGGGGCGCTGGATAGCCACCAAGTAATGCTGCAAGAGATGCTAGAAAAAAAAATGCTGCAAGTAGGCTGAAAAAACAGCAAGTATGAGAGATGGGCGTTGTACGGCCTGCAATCAAATGTGGATTTGGGGTAGCAAACGAAGGCGGAACGAAGTAAAAATTGGAGGGGGATGGGCACTGGACAGCCTGCAAACAAGGTGTGAAAATGGCTGCAAACGGAGACAAAAATGGACGAAAGTGACAAGTATGAAGGGGTTGGACAGCCTGCAAACAAAAGTGAAGAAAATGGAGAGGGCTGGAAATGGAAGGACAAACGGACGAAGAGATGAGGGAATTGGGTGCTGGACAGCCTGCAAACAAGCTGAACTTGGGCGCCGGAATTAATCTACCAAAAAGAAAAAATAAATAAATCTGGCTGCCAAATTTAGCGGAAGTACTTCTGCTAACTGTCCGCTAAAGTTCCACCAAGAAAAATGCTCTGATGGGAGCTGGTCCTCCTCCAAACTGTGCTGAATGTTGCTGAAGCAAAGAGACGAAAGCCCTCAGCAAAGAGAAAAAAAAAAATCAGCAAGGAAAATGGGCACCCAATCAAAAAATCAGATCTGAAATTCAGCAATCAGGAAAGTGCTCTTATACCAAGTTACGAATGAAGCCACAATTGATCTAGAGCTAAGCTATGAAAGCATCACATAAGCAAGACTTAACCCTAGAAAGCAGGAAAGAGAGAGATTAAGGAGACTAAAGAGAGAGATCAATATCATCAGCTGAATAACAAATGACACAGATAAACGTGGGCTCTTGATAATGTCGTAAGATGTAGTAGATGGCCGCTGGTGTTGTTGCTATCTTTGTCCCATGTGGGATCGTAGATTGTGTGCGCACATGGTATGTCGAGAAGCTCTAGTTGTGGGAGGGTGTTGTGATACACATTGTTGGGAGTTGCCATGAATTATCCACCACTATTATTTATTGTTTTTTTCTTGGACCAAGAGATAATTTGCAAGTTGTTGATAAAAAACAACTGGAGCGTGAAGTTTGAAGATCTTCAAGAGAACATACCCATTGACAAAGTGCATACTTGGGGCTATCATTGGCTTAATGGTTTTGAATTTCCATATAAATAATCCAAGGTTAGATTTCTCCTTTATGAGTTAAGAAATGTGTGATCACTGCTTATTCAATTCACAATCTCCCAAGCAAAAGAATTTCTTTCAAGTAGATAAGGAAAAACTTGCTCAAACTCCACTTTTATTAAGACCAAACCACATGATGCATGCTCAAATTGAACTACTACCTAAACTAATCAACTATCTGACTGCATAAATGCTCTTTGAAGCCTCAAGGATTAAACATTCTTTAGTCATCCATTTAGAGAAAGCATAAATTGACTTAATCAATGACACTTGGCTTGCACCAAAGCATATTTGAATTCACACCTTTGAAAGAGCATCGTAAAAAGTCACCAAAACACAAAAAAGCACATTTCCCTTATAATTTTCAAACCACCTATGTAAAATCTCCTATTAGGCAAGACCAGCTTGTCCTTTACAATATGTTTTATATTTCTTCAAATCTCAACTTTCATTGTTACTTTCTTGACTTTCATCCATCAATCTACATTTCTATTTTCTTAAGGTTCTTAGTATGCATATTATATGATCTTTTCAAGATGTGGTGACTCAAGTAACCTTCCACATATGTAGGTATAATAGTTGAAGAAGGCCAAAAATATCTAGCAATAAAAAAAAAGATAGAGTTGCACCAAACCATCTTTCAAAAACATTAGAATCAGCAAGTTATGTACATTGTGCCATACCTCTAGCTAAATAAGCTTGATCTATTGAGTGGAAAGCTTTTGTTCCAATGATAATTGATTAACATAGTGTAAGATGATGGATAACTAAGGGCATAAGATCCTTACTAGCTCCAAATGTTGAGGCCACTAGGAAAACAATTTGTTGTGTAACTGTACTTCCCTCAAGTCCAATCTGATCCAATGAAGAAAATATTCTGCACCACATATTTGCTCTCAAATCAAAGTATCAAGAAAGAGCAAGTCTCATATGAAAGCCAAACTAGAAAATTTCAAAAAATGGAGATCAAGTCTTTAACATTATTTGCTAATTGGCATTTCAAAACAAAAAATGATAGAAGTAGGATTACTTTGGATGAACTTGGCGATCTATTAAGGATAAGGAGCTCTCTAGGTTTTCAGATTCATAAAGGCAAGAAGCAAGAATGTCAATGCGATCAAGATGACTACTTGATCCAAATACTAAATAAAGGCTCAGAGTTAAAAGACTTTTGTTTAGATAAGCTTTTGAAGAAGCTAAAAGAATCACAAAAGAAAATTGCGCGGTAAAAGGAAAAGTTACATTGCCTATTCAAATATGTATTAGTACAATGGTAAAATTTCATGCAAAATGAGTTCATTTCAAGAAGAAACTCATGTGAGAAACCTTGAAATTGGCTCATTGGCATACATGGAGAAAGGAAGCATGATTGCTACAAACTTGTGTCTTGTACATGAATCAATATGAGCCTCAAAACAAATAGAATTGTCTTCCAACTTGATGTTTAAAACTTTTACTCGTTGATCAAAGAAGACCGAGAATAATAAGATCTCTTCCTTAGGAAAAATTATGATATACTATAGTAACCATAGAAAAGATCAAAACTTGAATAGTAGTATTAATTGGATAATTCTAGTGAAAAAGGAATGAGAAGATGTATAAGGAGTATGAGCTATGTTTCATCTTTAATTTCTCTTAATTGATCACCGGTAGCCACACAAGAAATTAGAACTTGATTAGGTATATGAATTTGATAAATGTCGTAAGAAAGGAATGAGAATTTAACCATTTGGAGACCACAATTACAATATACAAAAATTAAAAACTTCAACATGAGCTTCAAAAGTCAAGGCATTAATCAACTTGATAATAATCCTTTTCAAACTACCACAAACTAATGTGGTTTGTGTGCCACTAAGCCAAATGCCAACATTCTTGAATTTTTAGCCATATTTGGCCAGCCCTCGAATAATAAAAATTTTGTCACATTTTAGACTTCACAATTCAACTAAACCTTCTAAAAATCTGATGGTTCACCAAATTTGACCTGAAAGAAAGAATTTTGACATTGTTCACTAGACGAAAAAAAGAGAAAAAGGACTTGAACCATTCGTGAGCGAGCCAAATTCTTCCTTGGCAGCTATTTCTAAGCAAACTCCCAAACTTCAAGAATCTTCCCAAGTGAACAAAATAAGCACTACCCTTCAACCCATTTCATCACCCCATTTTGCTCAACATTTTGTTGCCTCATATTCCAAGAGTTAGTTGCCAATGATTCAAATATATCAAATGTCTAGGTGAAGAACTAGTATAACACCACATTTAGATCGTTACCCAAATCATTTATAAGTTAACCCATAAATCTTTCATACAAAGATTTATTAACTCTGCAAGTATCTGTCAAACAAAACTTGATCATATGCTTATGTTTGTCGACTAGGATAAGCGCACTTTTGGTTCCATGTGTGAATTCTTTTTTTCTATGGCTACAGTGTTGAACTAGAATTAGAATATTCCTACTTTCATAAGCAATGACAGCTTGGCTTAGAATTGCCCTTATTCCAACCCCCACTAGCATTGACAGTTTCCTTATAAGGTAAATTGAGTTAGAAAAGGAGACACGATTAAGGCTTTTCTTCCATATTTCTAAAGTCAGATTGAATTTCACAATTCTTTTAGACTTTATCCCTCACTATAAAATAATATTGAATCAAAGACTAATGAATCAACATTTGGGCCTATTGAAAAAAAATGTATAATCTGTCTGTTTTGGCCTTGCCCTTTTGCTCAAGAGTGAGGGGAGACTACTCGTATGCACGACGACGAGCCATAGGAGACGCCGACTCACGCTTCAGTGTTTGATGCATCTGGATAGGTTCTTTTTGTGAGAGGTCCTTCTAACCAACTTGGCTAACAAACTTTCAAAAATCTTCTTCTAGGGCTAACTTGCACCTCCAAATACAGCCATGTTGTGCACATTACCTTCAAACCTGAGTTATGTCAAAATCACCTCTTCCAGCATGTTTAGACCCTCATTGAGAACAATAAGCCTCAACTCTTCACAAAGGCCAAAAATTAATTTGTGCACCACAAGCAAATCTGCAATTTCCTTAGGAATTTTAATCAACACCTTTCTATACCTTTCTATCTACATATTCATACACATTGTACTGCCTCTGATGATGCAAAAACTACACGGCTGTTGTAGACACATGCTCATGTGGAGAAATAAACTGAGCCTAAAAGCTCACTTGAAATCAACCTAGGTGGTTGGGCATTGATTGAACTTTGATAGCTTACACCACCACTGGTCAACAAACTGTCTTACGAACTCACTAAACCTCGCTGGTTGGGGCTTGCTTCAAATCAGAATATTCCTCCCATTTATGCAACCATTGATCTACAACATTAGTAGTCCTTTGGGGAGGATTGCCATAAAAGCAAGAGGATTATATCCTTATCTTCATGATAAGGTGTTGGAAGATAGGTCATGCAGAGGAAGATAAGAATTGCAAAGGATATGGTGGAGCATACTGAGATGACGATGTGTAATTACCTGTTATACATTCAAGAATCATTCGCATTTTTACCATGGTCTTCTCCACATTATCCATGCAAGCTTGCATGCATGGAGTACCCACTGGCAAACTTGCCCTGATTGGTCATGGCTGGATGAAAGGACGAATAGGGATATCCACTTGATTATCGACCATAGTGAGAAACATATTGGGAAGTAAAACAAAAAAACTCTCCTTTTTCAAGCAAAGTAAAAAAATAAAATTTCACACAAAACGAAGAATAATCGAAAAGGATGAAATTCACAAATCCCAAGAGACGGAAGAAAATAGTGTTTTTCTAACACTTTCTATCTCTAAAAAGGGCTCTTCTCTCTCTAAAACTGATTTTCTCCCTAGGCTTTGATAGCAATTGTGACAAGCCTCTCTCCAAGCTCGTGAAACCTAGAAGGGCAAAGTGTAGAATGAGGCACCCTCTTTTAAGTCCATCTACTTACTATTGTCACCAAACACATGGCATCCATCAATTCACTAAGTATGCATGCTCACCATGACCCATAAATATCGAGCGACTCACAGGGTACCACCTCCATGGACTTGCGACCTGCTTCGTCACCTGCAACTACTTGCTGGCTAGCTTCTCGCCACACACTAACGATGAGGTGATTCATGATTCTCTACTTCTATGACACCTACTCAGGCGGCTACAACGGGTCACGACTTGTGAGGCACCATGTCCTAGCTTGGGCTAGGTGTCTCTTTTGGTTATCATTGCCAACCATTGGTCTTCAGTCCTAGTGACGAGCCATGCCAAGGTCACATTAGAGCTAGACTCAGATGCTACTTCTAACTCTTTGAGTATATTTTTTTGTTTACCTAATGTGCGTGAGTATGTGCATCATTATGTGGAAGCATGCCTCGTATTCAACAAATTGAGTATGACCCCTTTATGCACCTTGGAAACATGTCACCATGGATTTTGTGACAACAATTCCAAGGACAAACAAGTGGCCCGAGATGACATGGACCATTGTTGATCAACTAGGCAATCGAGCTCAATTCATTCCATGACAAAGAATCCAAAGGGTCTTGAAGTAGGACATTATTTACTAGGTATATTCATGTGCACCATGGTCTCCCTAAGTCTAATATTTCAGATAGAGATGCCAGATTCACAAGCAACATTCAAGAGCTTTATTCAAGAATGTGGCAACAAGTTTTTCCAAATCATATCTTCCACAAATTGTGGTTGAAGTTAAGTGAGAAATGAGACATTGTTAATAAATTTTAGGTAGATGTGTTTAATTAAAAGACTCAATAGGATAAATATCTTCTAATGTTGGAGTTTCTGTTAGAGGTCTCAACACCACAGTGGGGCAAACACTAACTGATCCACTCAACCTTGCCTACTCCCTGATATGGAGCAAGCCCCTACTAGCCCAGTGTGAGGACTGGTAGCATGCATACTGCCAAGTGTCGGCCACGTGGCACTGATGTGGCCGCGACTGCATGTCGGGACCCAACATGGGGCCCTATCCTACTGACAGGGTCCCTATGTTGGGTTAGGCCCGCCATGGCTATGGACCGTGTCGGGGCACACTACTCAAACTGTCTTGCCCTGTTGGACGTGTACGTTGGACATGCCCCTGACTGTGGTATTTGACCTCCTGAGTTCTCTAGGGTTCGGCACTGGTTACGTGCTTGTAACACTCACTCCCCCTTAAGAACTGTCTTGGTCCTCTAAGACAAAGTCTGGAAAAATCTTGCGAAGGACGCTGCCTCTTTCCCAGGTGGCATTCTCAACAGGCTGATCATTCCACTTGACTTTCTCGGTATAGAGTATGTGCAGGTTGCTAAGAATCCAATGGGAGAACTAGAACACAGTCCCCTACCAGATTTTCTGATTTGGCTAAGGCTTTTCATAACTGACTTACATGAAAGACTGGAAAAACCTTACTGCTGTGTGGGAGGGGGTGACCTCATCTAGTCTCCTACTGATGGTAAAAGGACCACAATACCTAGGAGACAACTTAGCACACACTCCTGATTTGAGGGTTTTAGAGTCAACTGGGACTCTCAAGTAGACTTTCTCATCAGCGGAGAACTGCACATCTCGTCTGTGTGGATCTGCATAATGCCTGGCTCGATCCTGTGATTGCCTAATGCTACAGTTAGCATGTTCTATCATCTGCTTTAGGTCTTCTAAAAAGTTTCTGGCTGCTTCAACTTTTTCTTGTTTAAACCCTACAGTTGTAGTTGAGCGTGGCTGAAAACCGTACATCAGCATAAATGGGCTGTATCCCATAGCCGAATGTTTGATACTGTTGTAAGCAAACTCTAATATCGAGAGATACTCCTCCCAATTAGTCTACTTTTTGTTGACGTATGCTGGTATCTCTAAAGGCTGTAACAACCCTCCTACCTTTAAACGCTCTGCTTTGTTTACCTGACAATTCTGGCAACTGGTTACATATTGCTGGACGTCCTTTTTCATACTGCGCCAGAAAAATTGCCTACGAAGAAGCTCATAGGTCTTTTGAATGCCTGGGTGCCCCGAACTAGGACTGTCATGACACTCATATAGGACCTGCTGCCTATAATCCTCTGAATTGGGGACACATTTAGCCCAAATGGCATCACCTTAAACTCATAATGACCATGACGAGTCCTAAAAGCTGTTTTCGGGACATCTTCCGACTTTATACGGACTTGATGATATCCCGATCTAAGGTCAATTTTACTCAAAAACTTAGCCTTGTCGAGTTGATCAAACAACTCGTCTACCCGAGGCATTGGGTACTTATTCTTAATTGTGACTTTATTGAGGGCTCTCTAATCTATGCAAAGACGCATAGACCCCACTTTCTTTTTCACCAACAGAGCTCGTGAGGCCCATGGTGAACTATTGGTCTGAATTTGGCCTTTCCCAAGATAACTTGTTAACTGCCTAGTTATTTCTTCATCCTCTATTCGGCTGACCCGATACGGAGGTTTAGAAACAGGTGCTATATGTCACGAGCTCGTAACCAGTGCCGAACCCTAGGGAACACAGATAGGTCAGATACCACAGTCAGGGTCGTGTCCAGCGTACATGACCAATAGGGCAAGACAATGTGAGTAGTGTGCCCCAACACGGTCCATAGCCATGGCGGGCCTAACACAGCCTAGGGACCCTGTCAGCAGGATAGGGCCTCCAGTTGGGTCCCGACGTGCAGTCGGCCACGTCAGTGACACGTGGCCGACACTTGGCAGTTGCATGCTACCAGTCCTCACACTGGGCTAGGAGGGGCTTACTCTATATCAGGGAGTAGGCAAGGTTGGGTGGATCAGTTAGTGTTTGCCCTACTGTGGTGTTAGGATCTATTACACTGGTATCAGAGCCATCTCCATCCTAGGGAGTTCAGGAGCAGCAGTAGAGAAAGCTATCAGAAGATAGGAAAGATCTCTGAGTTTCTCAGAAAAGATTAGAGGAGGAGAATCGTTGTAGGAGCAGCCTTCAAACTTGTGATTTTCACTGAGAAATCACAATAGAAAGGTGCCAGATTCTTAGTAGAGGTAACTCGCTGGATAGACAGCTGTTTTTTCCAGATTTTAGAGGGTTCTCTACGGATTTCCCAGCAAAAATAGAGTAGGATTTAGTCAGTAGATCCATCGCTGTACATACAGGGATCTATCTCTGATTTCAAAAAGGATTTCAGTAAATCTGAGTGGAGTTTAGTCTGAAAATTCCCAACAGGGCCAGCGCTGGATAGGGAGGTGAAAATTTGGTTTTTCATCACTGTTTCTGAGGATTTTTCAGTAGTTTGAACTTCAAACTAGATTGCCACAGACCAGCGACCTACTCCCTGAAGTCAGATCAGAAATTCAAACGAGTTTTGGGCCTTAAATTTCAGATAATTGGGCCAGATAGGTTGCTGTCCAGCCAGCGAGAGCAGGGATACAAAAAATTCCAGATGTCTTGTTAAAATATTTCGGTTTTCACTCGGTTTGTTGGAGCCCCACATCTGAAATCAGATCAGTCAACTACTCAACTCAAGAGCCGGGAAATTTGGCACCGTTTTGAAGCAGCAAACTGGGATTTTCCGGGACAGCAGGTCTGAAATCTTGGGTAAAAGGGCTGAGAGGGTTCCTCTTTATCTTTTCTTTGGAAGTACAGTCCTCAGAAACAGCTAAGTCATCTTTCCTTTCCCTTGTACAGTTGTAAATTAGTCTTTCAGACTTTTTCTCCTTCAGAAGTTAAGGTAGCTCTCTTTCAGTTCCGAAGATGACCACTCCTCAGGGACCTTTTCAACCCCCGGAGAGAGGCCGACGAACTTGAAACAAAAGCCTTGGCTTACAGAAAAGGGAAGGAACCCATGGAATTGGAAGAACAGGAACAGTTCGCCGAAGAACTCGACGAACTGGTTACCAAGGAGAAGTTTCTCCACTTGGTAACAGAACTGGATGAACTGAAGTTGGCAATAGCCAATTTCAAGTCCAGTGTGGACGACTCGTTCGCTGAACTCAAAAGCTTAATTTTGAGTTCCACGACAGGAAGCCTTCCCTCCACTTCTCAGTTATCCCCTTCTCCACTTCCATCAGTTTCGAGTGAGACTTTACGGTCTCACCCCAGTGTTTTTCAAGATTTAAAGCCTCCTACTTTTAATGGGGAAGAGAAGGATAGAAATGCAGACATTCTACAAACCTTCCTCAGCAAATGGAAGAACATTCATGCTCTCAAACAGACCCCTGACCATTTGCAAGCTATTGAGGCCAGTCTTTCCTTAGGGCCTATGGCCTATAAGTGGTGGTTAAATCTCCAGGAGACTGGGCAGACTCCCGGTCATGGAAAGCTTTTGAAGAAGCCTTCCTAAGAGAATTCCTACCTGAAAATGAACTTCATAGAGCCTAGGAAAGAACAGTAATGGACAAGTCCCTTATCCAATATATCTCGCAGTATCGAGAAGCAATTTTAAAGATTAAAAATATGGATGATTATCAGAAAATCAGGGGATTTGTCCGTGGCCTCAAAGATGAATATAAAGTAGAGGTCCAGAGAAACTCGCCCACTACCCTTGAGCAAGCTCTCAGATATGCTCAAATCTATGATGATTCAGTGGGTAGGAAGAGGGCGAGACAACAACCACTTTCTGAGCAGCCTCCTCAGAAAGACTTTCAATTTAAAAAGAAATTTTTAAAAAGAAAGAATCAAGATAGATTTAAAAGTGAAGCTCCTCAGAAACGCCCTTCACTCATACAGCCCTTAAAACCAGATGATTTTCAAAAAGCCAAACAAGAACGTTTGTGCTTCGTGTGTATGGGCAAGGGACACAGAATCAGACAGTGTCCCAAGAGGCCTATCACTAAAAAAGATAAGAAAGATAAGAAACAAGTTCATCTTGTTCAGACTGTATGTTTCCCCAGTGACTCTGCAGCTTCCGAGATCAAAGTGTATCATGAAGATCATGAACACTGTTGCCAGCTAACCTCTGCAATGCTAGCTAAACCCTTCAGCTTTGGGCCGCATGACCTACTACGTATGCATGGGAAAGTTGGTAACCAGTCAGTAAGAGTTATGGTTGATGATGGGGCAACCCATAATTTCATCAACTACACCTTGGTCAAAAAGCTTAAACTACCAGACGTACCTAGTCAGCATAGATACATAGTTTCATTAGCTAAGGGTGAAGGTAAAAAAATATGGGAAATTTTAATTTGAATCTTGGTATTCAAGGGTACCAAGATGAAATAATCTTGGGAAAGTCCAAATTCAGACCAGTAGTTCACCATGGGCCTCACTAGTCCTATTGGTGAATAAGAAAGAGGGGTCTATGCGTCTTTGCGTAGATTACAGAGCCCTCAATAAAGTCACAATTAAGAATAAATACCCTATGCCTCGGGCAGACGAGTTGTTTGATCAACTCAACGGGGCTAAGTTTTTCAGTAAAATAGACCTCAGATCGGGATATCATCAAGTCCGTATAAAATCGGAAGATGTCTCGAAAACAGCTTTTAGGACTCGTCACGGTCATTATGAGTTTAAGGTGATGCCATTTGGGCTCACAAATGCTCCAGCTACCTTTATGACCTTGATGAACAGTGTCCTCAGACCATACTTGTGTAAGTTTGTAGTCGTATTTTTAGATGACATCCTCGTTTACAGCAAAACGAGGAAGGAGCATCTAAAACACCTCAGAAAGGTGTTTCGACTGCTCAGAAAGCATAAGCTTTATGCTAAACAATCCAAGTGTGAATTCTTCGTTGAAGAAGTAGCATATTTGGGTCACATTATCTCTTCAGATGGGATTAAGCTGGACCCAAATAAGGTTAAAGCCATACTCAGTTGGTTGACACCTCAGAATATTTTGGAACTTCAGATCTTTCTTGGTTTGGCGGGATATTACGACAATTTGTCAAGGAATATGCTCAGATACTAGTTCCTATGACAAATCTTCTTAAGGGGAAGGGAAAGGAGTTCATTTGGGAGTCCGCACAACAGGAGAGCTTTGATGCTCTCAAAACAGCCTTAGCTACAGCACCAATTTTAAAGGTCGTCGACCCCAATCAGCCATTTGTGGTCGAAACAAATGCTAGCGACTTTGCAGTAGGTGCTGTGCTAACTCAGGGTGGACGACCAGTTGCGTTCAAAAGTAAAAAACTCGAGCCACCTCAGACTAGGTATAGTGCCTATGAAAAGGAACTCTTTTCTATAGTCCATTCCCTTAAGACTTGGAGGCATTATTTGTATGGTGCCAACTTTGAGGTCCTAACAGACCATGAGAGTCTCAGATACCTTTGCAATCAACCTGAGCTTAGAGGTCGAAAAGCTCGTTGGGCAGAGTTGATGCAAGAGTTTGACATGTCTATCAGATATAGACGTGGAAAATTCAATACGGTAGCAGATGCCCTTATCAGAATGCCTATGATAAACAAGCTGAGTTTTACTCAGATTCGTAATGAGTTACTCGAGTCCTGAAGAGGGAAATGCTAGCATGATGCATTCTTCTCTACTATCTGGAACTCAGTCCAGAGCAGACAGTTACAGACTCCAGAACCAGTTCCCGAGGCTGGTGCCAGTTCATCCAAAAAGACGGCAACTTCCGTTGAGGATGATGATGAGTCCAAGTATACGTCGTCAGATGACGTTGAGGATTCTGAGCCTGTATTACCCAAGCAAACCCCAGTGGTTGAGGGTCAGTTGACTCATGGATTCAAATGGAAACAGTATTCCATTCAGGATGAGTACTTGCTCTATAGAGATAGGGTATGTGTCCACAATTCAAAGGATTATAGGCAGCAGGTCCTATATGAATGTCATGACAATCCTAGTGCGGGACACCCAGGCATACAGAAGACCTATGAGCTTCTTGGTAGGCAATTTTTCTGGCCCACTATGAAAAAGGACGTCCACCAGTATGTAACCAGTTGCCAGAAATGTCAAGTAAACAAAGCAGAGCGTTTAAAGGCAGGAGGGTTGTTGCATCCCTTAGAAATACCACCTGGTAAATGGGAGAGTATCTCCATGGATTTTATAGTAGGCCTGCCTAAAACCCAAAAGGGTAATGACACTATATGGGTCACAGTTGACCGTCTGACCAAAATGGCTCATTTTATTCTACCAAAACAACTGTTAGAGCTCCAGAGTTAGCGAGGTTGTTGTAGACGGGCTATTTAAATTGTATGGTCTACCTTTCGGCATAGTCAGCGACCGGGACAGTAAGTTTACTGGAAATTTTTGGAGGGCAGTATTCCATCATCTCCATACTAAACTTAATATGAGTACCACCGACCATCCACAGACGGACGGTCAAACAAAGAGGTAAATCAGGTGTTGGAGGATACGCTTCGTGCATACGTCAGCAAGAAGCAGACTAATTGAGAGGAGTATCTCTCGATATTAGAGTTTGCTTACAACAGTACCAAACATTCAGCTACGGGATACAGCCCATTTATGCTGATGTACGGTTTTCAGCCACGCTCACCCACAGTTGTAGGGTTTAAACAAGAAAAAGTTGAAGCAGCCAGAAACTTTTTAGAGGACCTAAACCAGATGATAGAACATGCTAAGCGTAGCATTAGGCAGTCCCAGGATCGAGCCAAGCATTATGCAGATCCACACAGACGGGGTGTGCAGTTCTCCACTGGTGAGAAAGTCTACTTGAGAGTCCCAGTCGACTCTAAAACCCTCAAATCAGGAGTGTGTGCTAAGTTGTCTCCAAGGTATTGTGGTCCCTTTACCATCAGTAGGAGACTAGGCGAGGTTACCTATGAACTAGAACTCCCACACAACAGTAAGGGTTTTCCAGTTTTTCATGTAAGTCAGTTACGAAAAGCCTTAACCAGATCAGACAATCTGGTAGGGGACAGTGTTCAATTTCTCCCATTGTTCCTCAGCAACCTCCACATGAACCAGAGGAGATTCTTGATAGTAGAGAGACACAGACTCGTCATACTCTATACCGAGAATATCTGGTTAAGTGGAATGATCAACCTGTTGAGAATGCCACTTGGGAAAGAGGCAGCGTCCTTCGCAAGATTTATCCAGACTTTGTCTTAGAGGACCAAGACTGTTCTTAAGGGGGAGGGAGTGTTACGAGCTCGTAACCAGTGCCGAACCCTAGGGAACACAGATAGGTCAGATACCACAGTCAGGGTCGTGTCCAGTGTACATGACCAATATGGCAAGACAGTGTGAGTAGTGTGCCCCAGCACGGTCCATAGCCATGGCGGGCCTAACACAGCCTAGGGACCCTGTCAACAGGATAGGGCCCCCAGTTGGGTCCCGACGTGCAGTCGGCCACGTCAGTGACACGTGGCCGACACTTGGCAGTTGCATGCTACCAGTCCTCACACTAGGCTAGGAGGGGCTTACTCTATATCAGGGAGAAGGCAAGGTTGGGTGGATCAGTTAGTGTTTGCCCTACTGTGGTGTTAGGATCTATTACACTATACCTGGTACTAGGTTTATCACATGATCTACATCTCTGCTAGGTGGCAAACCATGCGGTAAATCTTCTCTAAAAACATCTTTAAATTTAGACTATAAAGTTTCTAATTTATTTACTTTCTGCTGTAAAGAACTAGATATAGAAACTTCTGGAATAAACTGAAAGTCACATAAGAATACCTGATGGTCGTTATCTCCGATTAACTGACAGAGCTCTGAACTGCAGACCATAGGACTGTTGGGAATATCATGCTCCCCCTGCAACTGGATCTCTCGGCCTTTATGCTGAAAGCTGAGGGTGTTCTCCTGATAATTTCTGTGGAGGGAAGTCCTAAGCTGTAGAGCCAATCTCTCCGCGATCTAGGTGCATTATCTGAAAGTTTATTTCATCTTGATACCCCTGAATACCAAGATCTAAATTACTTACCATAGTTTTCCAAATTTTTTTGTCGTCACCCTTAGCCAAAGAGCCTATGTACCTATGTTGACTAGGTACCTCTGGAAGTCTGAGTTTTTTAACCAGAATGTAGTTGATGAAATTATGGGTCGCCCCATCATCAACCATGACTCTTACTGACTGGTTACCAACTTTCCCATGCATACGTACTAGGTCATGCGGCCCAAAGCTGAAGGGTCTTGCTAGCATTGCAGAAGTTAGTTGGCAACAGTGTTCATGGTCTTCATGAAACACTTTTATCTCGGAAGCTGCCGAATCACTTGGGAAACTCACTGTCTGAACAGCATGGACTTGTTTTTTATCTTTCTTTTCTTTTTTAATGAATGGCCCCTTGGGACATTGTCTGACTGTGTGTCCCTTGCCCATGCACACAAAGCACAAACGTTCTTGTTTAGCTTTCTCAAAATCATCTGGTTTTAAGGGCTGTATGAGTGAAGGGCGTTTCTGAAGAGCTTCACTTTTAATTTTATCTTCTTTCTTTCTTTTTAAAAATTTCTTTTTAAATTAAAAGTCTTTCTGAGGAAGCTGCTCAGAAAGTGGTTGTTGTCTCGCTCTCTTCCTACCCACTGAATCATCATAGATTTGAGCATATCTGAGAGCTTGCTCAAGGGTAGTAGGCGAGTTTCTCTGGACCTCTACTTTATATTCATCTTTGAGGCCACGAACAAATCCCCTAATAGTCATCCATATTTTTTATCTTTGAAATTGCCTCTCGATACTGCGAGATATAATGGATTAAGGATTTGTCCATCATTGTTTTCTCCCAGGCTTCCCAAGCTCTATCGAGTTCACTTTTTGGTAGAAATTCTCTTAGAACGCTTCTTCAAAAGCCTTCCATGACCGGGGAGTCTGCCCAGTCTCCTGGAGGTTTAACCACCACTTATAGGCCATGAGCCCTAGGGATTTACTGAGCCATGGGCCCTATGGATTTACTGGCCTCAATCTATATTCCAACTACAAAGAAATTTCATTTTTCTAGAGATGTACGCTTTGATGAATCAAAGTTTATAGATGATCCTATCTTTCAAAAAAAGGAAGAAGCAGATATTAGGGTATGATGTTTTCAAATTAATTCATGCTACTCCAGATGAACAGCCTATTGTTTTAACTATGCATGAACCTCTTCTTGATGAAAAAGAAGAAGAAATCATTGAACATGCAGGTGAGGAAGAAGAAGAATTCAAAGATGATGAAGCTGTTACATCATGGCCAAGGAGAGAAAGAAGAGAGCCCGTTCGCTTCCAAAGAGAATTTGGATATTTTGTGGAAGCTCCATCAACTCATGAAGAAGCCATGCAAAGCAAAGAACGAGATCAATGGCGCAACGCTATGGATGAAGAAATGGAGTCCATGTATCGACACAAAGTTTGGAAGCTGCAGCCTTTACCACCAGGAAGAGAAAGGCAATAGATTGCAAATGGCTCTACAAGCTGAAATTTTCACCCCAAGGTGATATTATACACTTCAAGGCTCACCTTGTAGCTAAAAGTTATTCTCAAAAGTTTGGAGTTGATTATTTTGATACTTTTTCTCCCGTTGTAAAGCAAGCTAGCATACGTTTGTTAGTTGCTTTGGCCGTTTATTATGATCTGGAAATGCATCAAATAGATGAGAAAACAGCATATTTATATGGCACACTTGATGAAACTATTTTTATGAAGCAGCCATCAGGCTATGCAAGGTTACACCCCGATTCGAACCGATTCTTTCCGGTTCGAACCGGCAGGCCAGGTTCAAATCGGAAAACGGTTCGAACCGGAAAAAAAAAAAATTCAAAACGATTTTTTTGACTTTTTGAGGTTTTCTTTTTTTTAAATCCGGTTCGAACCGGAATTCGGTTCGAACCGGGTCCAAATGGTTCGAACGGTTCAAGGTTCGAACCGCGATTCGATGCAACCTTGAGGCTATGTGAGTAGACATCATCCTAGTTGGGTTTGCTTGCTTTTAAAAAGTATATATAGTTTAAAGCAATCCGCTAGGCAATGGAATAAGAAGATAGATCAAGTCCTAAGAGCGTTGGGGTTCATACCATTCATTCCTAATGGTAATGTTTATTTCAAAAGGGTGAATGAGTATTATGTATTGTTGACAGTCTATGTTGATGATTTATTGTTGATAGGAAATTCTACTACTTTCATCAATCATTGTAAGAAGTTAATTGGCTCTATCTTTGATGTTTCGGACCTTGGAGAGGCAAACTTTTGCGTTGGAATTCAAATTCACCATGACAGGGTAAAAGGCACTATTGCACTTCATCAACAACATTATATTTTGAAGATCCTGAAGGACTACAATATGCTGGAGTGCAAAGGCAAAGACATTCCCATGCTACCTAGAGTTAAATTATCGACGGAAGATGGAGCGAAGACTGAAGAGGAACATGAAGAAATGTCCAAGATATCTTATCACAACTTGATTGGATCTTTAATGTATCTCACTACTTGGGCACGGCCTGATATTGCCTATGCAGTTCATACTCTTTTTCAATTTGCTACTAATCTTGGTGTTATTCATTGGAAGCATGCTAAATATGTTTTACAATATTTGAAAGCTACTTCTGATTATGGACTTGTTTTCTCTAAGCAAGATGGTCTATCACTTGCTTCATACAGTGATGCCAATTGGGCTTTTAATGTAAATGATTATAAAAGCAATACAGGAGGATGTATTATACTTTCAGGGACAGCTATCACATGGATATGCAAGAAGCAATCTTTTGTTGCTCAATCCTCTTGCGAGGCGGAATACATCACAACCTCAAGAGTTTCTAATGAAATAGTTTGGCTGCAATTCATGCTTGAACATCTACATCAACTTGATGAAGGCCCAAGTTCTTTATTTATTGACAATACTTTTGCTATTATACTTTTAAAAGACATCGTATTTCATGGGAGAACCAAACATATTCATATCAAGTATCATCACTTGAGAGATCTTGTCAAGAAGAAGATTATCTCCCCTATCTTCATTGACTCAAAGTAACATGGTTGCGGATATTCTTACAAAGCCACTCCATGAAAAATTATTTCATTGTCATAGGAAGAAGCTTGGAGTATGTAAAATTGACCAAACTTAGGAGGGAGCTGTTATGGTTTAAGTTTGGATCAATTTCACCATGTGTTTTGGCGCCACGCAAATTTGTGTCGCGCAACATTGTATTCTCTCAAAGTACAAATAGGCTTTCCAAGTTTGTAAAACATTATAAAAATTTATTGCAAAGAGTTTTTTAAACCTTGAGTAGGCCCATAAGTTGTACATGGGGCCCTAGGGGCAATTTCACATGCTACCAACCATATGTTGGAAGTATAGGATTTTTTCATGTTGTAGGAGGGCGCATTTTTCCTAGTTAGGAAACTTGTGGACTAAGGCAAATCATGCCAAGTATCATTGCATGAAGAGGAAAATGCATGCTTAGCATGTTGGACACCTACTTTGACACTTGAAAGCCATGTACATCACAAAATTGTTTGCTCTAAATCTATAAAAGAGACCTCCTCCTCCTAGTGGGCGCACTTTTTGGATGGAGAAATCTTTCTCTCACATGCTATTGTGTTTTGCTCTCTTGTGTGGTAGAATTTTCTTGCTCATTAATGCTAGTATCATGCTATCCATTTGTGTTCTAGATTGGTGTGTGTTTTTGGATCTTATTTCTTTTCATCTAAGCTTGCTAATGTGATGTTCTTCATGCTGGAAATTCGTGGACAGCAAGCATTCCAAATCCAATCGGCCAAATTGAAAAAGCAAAATCAAGGATTAATGATGCTAGAATGCTCCTTACAGCATACACTATCATTCTAGATAAGGAAGCAAGTTTCATCCATGAGTTTCATGTAATTTTCTGCTCAAATCCTCTTCATCTTGCTCGCTGTCCTCCATAGCCAGCAGATCCGATCACTTCAAAAGTTTGATCTATTCATTGCATGTCGACAAATTTACAATTTGCTAAGCAAATTACTTTTGCATGTGCAGGTATTAGTCCATGCATGTTGCATGTCTTCTGATTTTTCTAGATTGCTTGCATGTTGCCATAATTGCTTGCATGTCGAATGCATGTTAGTGATTTGATCTATTTTGAGTTGTAGAGACCATCGAGATTCCTAGGTTGGTAAACCTCAATTTAAAGATCCTTTTCTAATTCTATTCTCAATTCTATAACAAGAACCTTTGGAAACTTTTGGGATGTCGGCATGCAAACCAACATCAACTCCATATGATTGTGGATGTAAGCTTACTAAAGTTGAGGAAGATCGAAATATGGATGAAATACTATATAGATAGCTTGTTGGAAGTAATACACAACCAGATATTGCTTATGTTGTAAGTATCGTAAGTCATGGCTGACCAAAGCAGGTTCATTGGAAAGTTGCGAAGCATATACTCATGTATGTTAGAGATACTATATAGTTTGGTATCTACTATGGAAGTCAAGATGTTTTGCAATTACAAGGACTTGTAGATGCAGATTGGGCTCGAGATGCATAAGATCAAAAATCTAATATTGGATATGTCTTTAATCTTGGATCATGTACAATATCTTAGAGTTCAAAGAAGCAGCCTACCATTGCATTATTGTCTATAGAGGTAGAGTATCGAGCTATTACAAGTGCAGGATGTGAGGCAATTTGTTTTAGAAGGGATCTTTATGTGGTATAGGAAAAAACTACAATACTTTAGTGTGATAACCAGAGTTGCATCAAGTTTCTAAGAATCCAGTTTTTCACAGTAAGATGAAGCATATCTAAGTACAACAATATTTCTTCAGAGAGAAACTTCAAAGTCATGAAGTTGAGCTCATCTATTTTCCTAAGGAAGAGCAAGTTGCAAATATTTTTACTAAGGGACTTTGTAAAAATATATGAGAAGTTTAGAGAACTTCTAGGAGTGATAGATAACAAAGAAAACATTAAGGGGGATTATTGGAAATTAATGTTTAATTTGTACCCCTTATGTTGCTAGGCCATGCTTGCGTGCCATTTTAGGAGCCTATACTATTATACATAAGTTTTAGACTAGTCAAACTTCTATGCATGAAGTAGGGCGATGAAGAGCTATAATTAGACTATGTTTTGACTTATCTAGAATTATAGTTCAATCCTATCTAGAATTATATTCATAATTCTAGTACCTTCTTCAACAAAGCATGCAAAATATTGATTGAGGGAAACTCTTTGCATGTCGGAAGGGGTATTACATTTTAAGGCTAACTTCTTATCACTTCACAACTAA
Source organism: Diphasiastrum complanatum (assembly GCA_029204225.1). Classification (NCBI taxonomy): domain Eukaryota; kingdom Viridiplantae; phylum Streptophyta; class Lycopodiopsida; order Lycopodiales; family Lycopodiaceae; genus Diphasiastrum; species Diphasiastrum complanatum. The sequence continues at coordinate 72,572,977 of CM055094.1, forward strand.
GACTTCATCAAGGAACCAAGCGAATAATGCCTGCTAAAGGGCTTTTGTCACATTATTGTCATCTCCCCTCACAACTCACTAGACAAGCAAGTGTCCATAAGGTAACTTGGCCTCCACTCCTTCCCTCAAATCTTCTCAAGGAAATGTTGAAATGGAGACCAAATAAGTTGAAGACGGCCCAACAAGTTACATCTACAAAAGAATAAAGAAAAAGAAGAAGAGCCAAAAAGAAAAATATCAAGAATTTGATAGCTGAGGGCTAATGGTCAACCCCTTTGAGAAAGGGGAAAATAGTATTCTAAAAGTTCTAAAAAAAGGGAGTAGTGAACAAGAAAAATCATAGAGATGAAGAAGTAACATAGCAACCTTAAGTCTAGTAATGAATTGGAGACATAACAAAGGAGCAAGAGTACCTTGAGTTGAAAACGTAATAGGACTATGTACATGGAAAATATTGTAAGGCCCAGCTCATATTGTAACTACAAATAAAATCTCCTAAGAATCAAGTTTGGAATCGTGTGTTACACTCTTGACGTAAATCATGACCTATATACATGAAAAGTTTTTAGTAAGTGGCCTTGCCTTACAATACGAAGAAATTGCAGCAAACGTATGACATGCCCACCTCGTCGAAATTGTCTGCAACCAAAATTCATAGCTATATGGCATTTATATGCTTGGCCAAAATACACATGATTGTGCAAGAAGTTTCAAGTGTGCTTAAGAGGAGTTTATTCAAAACAGAAAATGCTTCTTTGTTGAATGTTCTTTGCCTTCTCATCTATACCTGAACAAAAATATGACAGGAATTATGCTTAGGAAATCCACGACACCCGTGAGAGAAGTAATGTAGTAACAACGAATTGGCTCACTGGATAGGAAAATAGACATAACAAGTTAACAAGTTAACATAGCAAAAAGATGACCTTAAAAAAGAGGCCAAGGAGCATTTTACATATGAGGTAAAATTGAAGAATCTAACCTATTGCAACCTAGCATATTTTGTACTTATTACAAAAATTGCCTTCATGAGAGGAATAGGAAACTATTTTAGAATTATAAATGCATGAAAAATTTAGTGCTAGAACCTATTTGAATGCCTTAGTAAGGCCAAGAGCTTAGTAGAAGATCAACTTCCGACATTCGGGAAACCTCCAAATTGATCATTTCATAAAATATTTATCAATAGGCTAGCTTTTCAACACATCCTAGGCTAACTTTGCATTGAAGGCTAGGTCCATGGCAATCATCCCATCCATTCCCCTTCAAGAAGTCACTACTCCTCGATTTCAATATGGTTAAACCTTTTTCAGCCTATGATGACTTTCAAAACCCTGAGAGAGAGAGAGAGAGAGAGAGAGAGAAGAAGAAGAAAATATATTAATGTCTGTTGGGTGCCCAAGGGAACATAAGATAGAAAAAAAGTACATATATCGTAAGAGCACTGTCCATGTCGAACAATAAAAAATCTCTCTCTAGCTAGTCAGAAGACAAAAGGAACTACAGAATCATAAGAAAAGATGTAAGAGCTTAACCTCCAGCTCTAAAGAGGGTACAGGTGCTAGAGCTTAACCACCTGCTCTGCTGAGGAAAGTAATATAATATTAGTCTCGAAAAAAAAGTCTGATACTCATAGAAGTTGTGGTCCGTGTCTGGTGTCGAGGAGCTCTGGTGACGCGTGTAGATCTAGTAGGTGGCTGAGCACGTTGGGCCTTCGCCCTCACCGGTATGACTGCCTCATCATCTGACAGGTCATCTCGCTCACGCTTCTCGAAGAAGCTAGTGATAAGAGGCTGGCCGTAATCAATAGTACCCTCAGAAGGCATCAAAGAGGCTTTCAACGTAAGCATCTCTTGAAGTAGAAGGCCAACACATCTAGGATCATGATACTCCAAAAAGGGACTGAGTGCGATGGGGGTGTCCCGATACAAACAGTGATAGCGACCACGTATCGCATAGTATATAGGGCATGTGAAGATAAAGTGGAACTCATCCTCCACTACTCCCAATGTGCATACCTAACCCAAAGGAAAGCGGAAGTGAGAGATAGAAAGGTCTGATAGGAAGAGAGAGAGAGAGAGAGAGAGAGAGAGAGAGAGAGAGAGAGAGAGAGAGAGAGAGACAGACAGACAGACAGACAGACAGACAGAGACAGAGATAGAGAAAGAAAGCTTTATTAATGTCTTTCCATGCCAAAAGGCATATAAGACTAATGAAGTACATGTCAAGTGTGTGGTAACCATGGGAGCATATAAGAAAACTTTATTAACATCTTTTAATGCCAAAAGGCATATAAGACCAAATAAGTACATCTCAAGTGTGATAAATATTAAAAAGAGCATATAAACGTCTCCATAAACAAACTAAAATGATTGGTCTATCAAGACCAAACAAAGTCTCTAAACTGCCCTCTATATGATAGCTCATGTCGCTACAGGGCCGCTGCTAAAGAAAGCGAGGATAGAGGAAGATGCCAACACAGGATCAATGGGTCTACACGCATGAGCTCTAGATCTCTGAAGTCTCCTGGTAACCCTAGAATGTGGTCTGGAGGCAATATGTTGTCGGCAATCACGATGAGAAACCCGAGATAAGATATCTGACTCATCCTCTGATAAAATGCCAACATCAATGTCTGCTCTAGATCATCTCCTAGAGGAAAAGGAGGTAACCTGTTTCTGCTGGGAGTCATGATATCCATATTGATCTCTCTGACAAATATCTCTACAAAGCAGGAACATCTCATGCAACATCAGTGCCACACATCGAGGGTATGCAATGAGAGAGCAAAGTGTGACTGAGGAATCTCGAAAGAGACAACGATAGCATCCTCAGATCTCATAATAGACAGGGCATCTACATAGAAAATGCTCCTCTAACTCCACCTCCCCTAATGTGCAGAACTGACAAAGTCTGCTCATATGGGGGATGCCCTGGAAGTGCCCTGTCTCTACACATAGCTGGTGTCAGGAAACTCGGAACTGATCCAGTGTAAAAAGGAGGCAATGTGAAAGTCTATTGTCCAAGTAATGAGGCAAAACTGGGACCCTGACACTGTCTAGCTCTAGGAAACTGGAACGATAGTGTAATAAATCCTAACACCACAGTAGGGCAAACACTAACTGATCCACCCAACCTTGCCTACTCCCTGATATAGAGTAAGCCCCTCCTAGCCCAGTGTGAGGACTGGTAGCATGCTATTGCCAAGTGTCGGCCACGTGGCACTGACGTGGCCGACTGCACGTCGGGACCCAACTGGGGGCCCTATCCTGCTGACAGGGTCCCTAGGCTGTGTTAGGCCCGCCATGGCTATGGACCGTGCTGGGGCACACTACTCACACTGTCTTGCCATGTTGGTCATGTACGTTGGACACGAGCCTGACTGTGGTATCTGACCTATCTGTGTTCCCTAGGGTTCGGCACTGGTTACGAGCTCGTAACACTCCCTCCCTTTTAAGAACCGTCTTGGTCCTCTAAGCCAAAGTCTGGAAAAATCTTGCGAAGGACGCTGCCTCTTTCCCAAGTGGCATTCTCAACAGGCTGATCATTCCACTTAACCAGATATTCTCGGTATAGAGTATGACGAGTCTGCATCTCTCTACTATCAAGAATCTCCTCTGGTTCATGTGGAGGTTGTTGAGGATCCAATGGGAGAACTAGAACACTGTCCCCTACCAGATTGTCTGATCTGGTTAAGGCTTTTCGTAACTGACTTACATGAAAGACTGGAAAAACCTTACTGTTGTGTGGGAGTTCTAGTTCATAGGTGACCTCGCCTACTCTCCTACTGATGGTAAAGGGACCACAATACCTTGGAGACAACTTAGCACACACTCCTGATTTGAGGGTTTTAGAGTCAACTGGGACTCTCAAGTAGACTTTCTCACCAGTGGAGAACTGCACATCCCGTCTGTGGATCTGCATAATGCCTGGCTCGATCCTGGGACTGCCTAATGCTACGCTTAGCATGTTCTATCATCTGGTTTAGGTCCTCCAAAAAGTTTCTGGCTGCTTCAACTTTTTCTTGTTTAAACCCTACAGCTGTGGGTGAGCATGGCTGAAAACCGTACATCAGCATAAATAGGCTGTATCCCGTAGCTGAATGTTTGGTACTGTTATAAGCAAACTCTAATATCGAGAGATACTCCTCCCAATTACTCTGCTTCTTGCTGACGTATGCACGAAGCATATCCTCCAGCACTTGATTTACCCTTTCTCTTTGACCGTCCGTCTGTGGATGGTCGGTGGTACTCATATTAAGTTTAGTATGGAGATGATGGAATACTACCCTCCAAAAATAGCCGGAAGGTAGACCGTACAATTTAAATAGCCCGTCTACAAACAACCTCGCTAACTCTGGAGCTCTAACGGTTGTTTTGGTCGAAATGAAATGAGCCATTTTGGTCAGACGGTCAACTGTGACCCATATAGCGTCATTACCCTTTTGGGTTTTAGGCAGGCCTACTATAAAATCCATGGAGATACTCTCCCATTTACCAACTGGTATTTCTAAGGGATGCAACAACCCTCCTGCCTTTAAACGCTCTGCTTTATTTACTTGACATTTCTGGCAACTGGTTACATATTGGTGGACGTCCTTTTTCATACTGGGCCAGAAAAATTGCCTACAAACATGCTCATAGGTCTTCTGTATGCCTGGGTGTCCCGCGCTAGGATTATCATGACATTCATATAGGACCTGTTGCCTATAATCCTCTGAATTGGGGACACATACTCTATCTCTATGTACCTAGTCTGAGCTGGCTGGAGTTTCTTACTCTCGAACGCAACTGGTCGTCCACTCTGAGTTAGCACAGCACCTACTGCAAAGTCGCTAGCATCTGTTTCGACCACAAATGGCTGATTGGGGTCGACGACTTTTAAAACTGGTGCTGTAGCTCAGGCTGTTTTGAGAGCATCAAAGCTCTCCTACTGTGCGGACTCCCAAATGAACTCCTTTCCCTTCCCCTTAAGGAAATTTGTCATAGGAACTGCTATCTATTCCTTGACAAATCGTCTGTAATATCTCGCCAGAGCAAGAAAGATCTGAAGTTCCAAAATATTCTGAGGTCTCAGCCAACTGAGTATGGCTTTAACCTTATTTGGGTCCATCTTAATCCCATCTGAAGAGATAATGTGACCCAAATATGCTACTTTTTCAACGAAGAATTCACACTTGGATTGTTTAGCATAGAGCTTATGCTTTCTGAGCAGTCGAAACACCTTTCTGAGGTGTTTTAGATGCTCCTTCCTCGTTTTGTTGTAAACGAGGATGTCATCTAAAAATACGACTACAAACTTACCCAAGTATGGTCTGAGGACACTGTTCATCAAGGTCATAAAGGTAGCTGGAGCATTTGTGAGCCCAAATGGCATCACCTTAAACTCATAATGACCGTGACGAGTCCTAAAAGCTGTTTTTGAGACATCTTCCGATTTTATACGGACTTGATGATATCCCGATCTGAGGTCTATTTTACTGAAAAACTTAGCCCCGTCGAGTTGATCAAACAACTCGTCTGCCCGAGGCATAGGGTATTTATTCTTAATTGTGACTTTATTGAGGGCTCTGTAATCTACGCAAAGACGCATAGACCCCTCTTTCTTTTTCACCAATAGGACTGGTGACGCCCATGGTGAACTACTGGTCTGAATTTGGCCTTTCCCAAGATAGTCTGTTAACTGCCTAGTTATTTCTTCATCCTCTGTTCGGCTGACCCGATACGGAGGTTTAGAAACAGGTGTTGTACCTGGTACTAGGTTTATTACATGATCTACCTCTCTGCTAGGTGGTAAACCATGTGGTAAATCTTCAGGAAAAACGTCTTTAAATTTAGACAACAAAGTTTCTAGTTTACTGATTTTCTGCTGAATAGAACTGGAAATAGAAACTTCAGGAATAAACTGAAAGTCACATAAGAATACCTGATGGTCTTCATCTCCGATTAGCTGACAAAGCTCTGAACTGCAGACCATAGGACTGTTGGGAACATCATGCTCCCCATGCAACTGGATCTCTCGGCCTTTATGCTGAAAGCTAAGGGTGTTCTCCTGATAGTGTCTGTGGAGGGAAGGTCCTAAACTGTAGAGCCAATCTCTCCCGAGAACAATGTCTGTTCGATCCAGGTGCATTATCTGAAAGTTTATTTCATCTTGGTAACCCTGAATACCAAGATTTAACTTACTTACCATAGTTTCCCATATTTTTTTATCTTCACCCTTAGCTAATGAAACTATGTACCTATGCTGACTAGGTACTTCTGGTAGTTTAAGCTTTTTAACCAGGGTGTGGTTGATGAAATTATGGGTTGCCCCATCATCAACCATGACTCTTACTGACTGGTTACCAACTTTCCCATGCATACGTACTAGGTCATGTGGCCCAAAGCTGAAGGGTCTCGCTAGCATTGCAGAGGTCAGCTGGCAACAGTGTTCATGATCTTCATGGTACACTTTGATCTCGGAAGCTGCCGAGTCACTGGGGAAACATACAGTCTGAACAAGATGAACTTGTTTTTTATCTTTCTTATCTTTTTTAGTGAAAGGCCCCTTGGGACACTGTCTGACTGTGTGTCCCTTGCCCATACACACAAAGCACAAACGTTCTTGTTTAGCTTTCTCAAAATCATCTGGTTTTAAGGGCTGTATGAGTGAAGGGCGTTTCTGAAGAGCTTCACTTTTAATTTTATCTTCTTTCTTTCTTTTTAAAAATTTCTTTTTAAATTGAAAGTCTTTCTAAGGAAGCTGCTCAGAAAGTGGTTGTTGTCTCGCTCTCTTCCAACCCACTGAATCATCATAGATTTGAGCATATCTGAGAGCTTGCTCAAGGGTAGTAGGCGAGTTTCTCTGGACCTCTACTTTATATTCATCTTTGAGGCCACGGACAAATCCCTTGATTTTCTGATAGTCATCCATATTTTTAATCTTTAAAATTGCTTCTCGATACTACGAGATATATTGGATGAGGGACTTGTCCATTACTGTTCTTTCCCGGGCTTCCCAGGCTCTATCAAGTTCATTCTCTGGTAGAAAGTCTCTTAGGAAAGCTTCTTCAAAAGCTTTCCATGACCGGGGAGTCTGCCCAGTCTCCTAGAGATTTAACCACCACTTATAGGCCATAGGCCCTAAGGAAAGACTGGCCTCAATAGCTTGCAAATGGTCAGGGGTCTGTTTAAGAGCATGAATGTTCTTCAATTTGCTGAGGAAGGTTTGTAGAATATCTGCATTTCTATCCTTCTCTTCCCCATTAAAAATAGGAGGTTTTAAGTCTTTAAAAACACTGGGGTGAGACCGTAAAGTCTCACCCGAAACTGATGGAAGTGGAGAAGGGGATAACTGAGAAGTGGAGGGAAGGCTTCCTTTTGCGGAACTCAAAATCAAGTTTTTGAGTTCAGCGAACGAGTCGTCCACACTGGACTTGAAATTGGCTAATGCCAACTTCAGTTCATCCACTTCTGTTACCAATTGGAGAAACTGCTCCTTGGTAACTAGTTCGTCGAGTTCTTCGGCCAACTGTTCCTGTTCTTCTACTTCCATGGGTTCCTTCCCTTTTCTGTAAGCCAAGGCTTCTGTTTCAAGTTCGTCGAAGCCTCTCTCCGGGGGTTGATCAGGTCCCTGAGGAGTGGTCATCTTCGGAACTGAAAGAGAGCTACCTTAACTTCTGAAGGAAAAAAAAAAGTCTAAAAGACTAATTTACAACTGTACAAGGGAAAGAAAAGATGACTTAGCTATTTCTGAGGACTGTACTTCCAAAGAAATTACGAAAAGGAACCCTCTCAGCTCTTCCACCCAAAATTTCAGACCAGCTGTCCCGGAAAGTCCCTGTTTATGGCTCCAAAATAGCACCAAGATTTCCGGTGTCTTGAGTAGAGTTGCTCACTGCTCTGATTGCAGACGTGGGGCTCCAAAAAGCGAGGCAAAGGACCTTGAAAAGTATAAAACTTTCTGAAACTGAAAACTGTCTACCCTCGCTGATCTGACAGCATCTGAGTTGGTTCAAAAAAAAACAAGTTTGAAGCCAAAAAAACCACTCCAAAATCTGGATTTTCGATGGCACCCTGCTCGCTGATCTGTGGCAAGAAAAGTTGATGCCTAAACCTTCAAAAATCTTGCAAATCAGAAATGAATTTTGACTCCTTTCTCTTCCCTGTCCAGCGCTGGCCCTGCTACTACCTTTTGATTAGAACTTACTCTAATCTACTCAAAACTTGCTACAATTTTCAGATCTGAAGGCTAGCTATACAGCGATGGATCTGCCCATCTTTTCTCTTGAAATTCCACTTAGACTCACAGTGATCTACACTCGAAAATCAGAGAGGAAAACTGATTTTTCAGCGCTGAAGCTATTCTAAAAGATATGCTTCCAAACTGCTGAGAAATCCAGCAAATTGGAGGATTCGAAAGCTGATCCTACAGCGATTTTCCTCCTCTATTCTTTCCTAAGAATCTGAGAAATCTTTCCTATCTTCTGATAGCTTTCTCTACTGCTACTCCTCAACTCCCTAGGATGGAGATGGCTCTGATACCAATGTAATAAATCCTAACACCACAATAGGGCAAACACTAACTGATCCACCCAACCTTGCCTACTCCCTGATATAGAGTAAGCCCCTCCTAGCCCAGTGTGAGGACTGGTAGCACGCTACTGCCAAGTGTCGGCCACGTGGCACTGACGTGGCCGACTGCACGTCGGGACCCAACGGGGGGCCCTATCCTGCTGACAGGGTCCCTAGGCTGTGTTAGGCCTGCCATGACTATGGACCGTGCTGGGGCACACTACTCACACTGTCTTGCCATGTTGGTCATGTACGCTGGACACGACCCTGACTGTGGTATCTGACCTATCTGTGTTCTCTAGGGTTCGGCACTGGTTACGAGCTCGTAACAGATAGAAGTCCGGTTTGACCCCCAAGGGCCCCTGCCATGTCACTCGAGAGTATGCACGATAAATAACTCTCATGATATACAGGTGAGAACCCTTTGGTAGATCCAAGATATCAATGTCGTACATACGTAAAAAACGAGAAGCCTGATAGTCGATGACCCTGGTGATGAACCTACTGAGAAGAGAGAAAAGCTATGTGCGGAACGTGAAACCGGTCTGGCTGTGGCGGCGTGTCTCATACTGAATGCAGGACCAGTGGTTGACCCTCTAGAGTGGACACCCGTCGCTGCATAAAGGTCCTGGAGGTATTAAAGATCATGATCTGGGTTTTCCTGGTATGCACAATCAAACCACATAAGTCTCCAAACACTTGTAGTGTTTCCAAGTGCCGCTGCAATCCCTCGCCAGATGAAGAGAGCAAGGCCACATCATCAGCATAAAGTAGAATTGAAATGAGTATATCATCAAGCCTGCAGCCAATACCACCATCCTGATTGATGGCTCTCTCAAGCTCATCAATATACAACCCAAAGACTGTGGGAGAGAGATAACAACCCTACTTCACCCCAATAGTACTCCTAGCTCTCAGAGAGACCCCCATCTGATCTGAAGCATCCCCAAACCTGCTCATAGAGTGCCATGACAGCCGATATGGTATTAGTGGAAAAATCTAGATCTCTAAGCCTCTATAAGCATGTGACGTGGGACAGAGTCGAACGCTTTCCGGAAATCCACGAAGCAGCAATAGACTCTCTCATGTCTGGATCTGGCATCTTGGATGATAGCCCGAAGAGTTAACATGTGATCAATGGTGGAATGTTGTGTCCTAAAGCCAGCCTAACCCAAAGCATGTAGCCTCTGAGTCTCTGCCTCACAACTAATCGTTGTCTAAAGGATAGTGACATAAAGTTTAGCCACACATGTCCAATCATAATGGTATGATAGTTATCAGGTTTCATGATGTCACCACTCTTGTGAATAGGTGGATTATATTAGTACACCATGGAAGGGGAAATCCAAAAATGATGGCCTGATTAAGGAGTGAGGCTAAAACATGTGAAAGAACATCAAAAGCATGAATCAGGAGTTCAAACTCTAGGTCCTCGATATCTCGAGCACAATGGGTCTTCATTTTCTCAATGGCAAGAGAAACCATAGTAGGAGTGAAAAAGGAGAAAGTGGAAGGACGAGGAGATATAACAATCGGATCAGTGGGAACGTATAAAGTAATGTGACGTACTCAGTTCAACTCAACAATGGAGGTGGAGCACGAGGAAGAAACTCACGCCAAAAAGCACCAGATGAGGAACTATAGAGAAGATCCACAAGGCATTTCCCTTCGGAAGTATCATATATTTGTTTTTTATGACGAAAAGTATAGCTATATAGGCGTCTGAGATGACGAAGATGGGGAAACGATGAAGATTGTGCAGATTTGACTTGAGAGTGGAGTTGTTTGCGTATATCATCATACCAAGGCTGGTGAAGATGACGAAGCTTTGGGTGTGTGGATTTTCTACGATGTTTGGAAGCGAAGGCCATAGAGGCAGTAGTATGAAGAGCTATAGTAAGAAAAGATGCTTGGGATTGGAGAGGGCTATCATATGGAAAGTGTCAGAGTATGGAGGAGAGAGCATCGTGGTAAAGATGAGTGTAAGCATTAATAAAAGGGTAATAGGGGCGCGTTCGAAATGAGGAGGATTAGATGGAGAGAGATCTAACACTAAGCCCAAATTAATGAAAAGAAAGGAATGGTCAGATAATGTAGTGGGAGAAACAGTAAAGTCAAATAGAAATGGCATAAGTGATGGTGACCCCTTTTTTTTGGCATTTTCCACAGAGAGAGAGAGAGCCTTCAAGGTTTTTTTGAGTGTTTCATTGTACATTGTAATACTAAGATGTATGGTGTGACATTAATGTTTTGAGTGACGAGTAACAATGATCAATCTTTCTACTCATATATGGAAGTTGGCTAGTAATGTCACAAATGATATCAGATAGATCATAGCTAAAACTGCGGGTAACAGATGGATCAAGACACATTGTTAGGTAACAAGACTCGGGAGTTGCACGTCAGGATTCAAATTTCACTATCGATTAATCACGAATTATAATGTACATGTTACCCATTAACACTAAGAAAGCAGTTCTTTTTAAGATAATCGAAGGGTAGAAACTAAGGGGGGGGGAACCCTAAAACCGATTCACCGGTTCGAACCTGGAGAAGCTGATTCTTTCCCTATTCAAACTCGATTCAAACACGGTTCAAAAAGGCAATTCGAAAGGTACCATAAAACATTGATCCTCATCCAAGAAAATCTGTGTACACTTGAGTTTAAGTTTGAGTCTCAATATTTTGGTTCTTTCCTCTTTTGATTTGAAACGAATAATGAGAGTAGAATTGACTTCCTTGGTTCGCCATGCCTTATCCAATCCATCAGCGTTGAAACTCAACGTAGTATCTAAAAAGGATTGTGCCTCTTTCATAGCATCTTGAGTGTCGAGAGAACACCGTAAACTCGGACATTGAGAGCTTTGAAGTCACGTAGTTTTTCCTTAGAGATGGTAGCTGAGATAACAGTAGACATATGAGCGGCATTACCTTCTTTTGGAACAGCGAAGCCCAGGATTTCATAGCCACCTTGTGTTCGCTCAGATGTCGCTCCAACTCATTAATTTTGTTTGTCACTGGGGATAGTATTCCCTCCGAGGTCTGAATTTTCTGCTTGAGAACCCTATTATCCTGAAGTAGCACCGTCATTGTCAGCTTCAGTTGTTGTACTTCAAGTCTTAAGGCATCCACCTCTGCTTTTAGATACCCCTGTTGCTTCATTGGCAGCTGGCTGCAATACCTGAAATTTTTCAGCAACATTGGAGGAACTACCACAGACATCAGTAGAGGCAGGGATGATAGTTTCAGCAGTGATAGAGGTAGATATACTGCCAGCGATGGAGGCAGGGATGACTGTTTCAGCAGTGGCACATGTACTGCCAGCGATGCGGGCAGCTGTGCTGCCAGTGATGGAGGTTGTGCTGGCAATGAAATTGGCCTTCTGAGAACTGGGGTTCTGTCCTCATCAATCCTGCACACACAGCAATTTTTTGCGAATAAAGGTGCTCTTTGAACTTGCATTGTGATCCCAGACATAGGTTTTGCTACTTCCATATATTCCATCTGAATTTTTCGTTGCTATCTCTACACATGACAAAACCAGTTGTCTTCTAGTGTCGATTCAAGGGGCGGTTGCAGACAGTAAGTGTGATATCCACGATCGCGCAAGTCACATGGAAGCACAAGATCGTCATCTGCATCAATATGAAAAATTCTACAAAGGTAACATTCACAAAGTCACGACCTGTCCAGAAATGGGTCAATGCCAGATTTCAGACAACAACCGTATGCCTTTGTAGAATACAATTGTCGTATTGATGCAGATGATCATCTTATGCTTTCGTGTGACTTGTGCGATTGTGGATATCACTCTTATTGCCTGCAACCCCATCTTGAATCAAAACTGGAAGAAAACGGGAGTCGTCATCTTTGTGCAGACATCTGAGACAATTTTAGAAATGTATGCAAGAATACGGAAGTCACACAACCTAACTCCAGGATCAGAGGGCAAGTTCAAAGAGCATCTCTATCAGCAAACAATTGTTGTGTGTGAGGGATTGATGAGGACAGAACCACTCCATTCTCAAAAGGCCAATTCTTTGGACCTCCAGCTGTCAGTTCCCCATCGGGAGGACCACAGGCCTATTGTTCGTCCTTCCGTGCCATGACTGGAGACCTCAATGACAGGAATATGCATCCATCCCTCTTTGTCAAAGATTGGTCTATCTGAGGAAAGTACGTTTGGAGAATCAAGTATCTTTTGGAAAAGCACTCCTCTAGAAGGAACAAAAACCACGGTTTTTTTAACTTGCTAGACCTGTGTACACACTCCAAGGAAAAATTATTAGTCTTTAGCCAGTATTTAGATCCTCTTTTTCTTTTGGAGAGTATGTTGTTTCATATCAATGGTTGGCAAAAACAAGTTTTCCGACTAAATATTGGGCCCCATATTGAAAGCAAATTTTAAAAAAAATTGGGAGGGAGGGGGGAATGAGAGGACAACCCCCCCCCCCCCCGGTACCTACATCGAGGGAGGGAGGGTGACAGGAAAACAACATGTGAAGAAAGGGATATCACAATAAGGGAGTTTAATGAGGGCAAAGATTCCGTACTCTTTGGATCCATTAAGGCTTGTGGAGGGGGAACCTCTTTTGTTGGAGCATCTCGAATCGTTTTCCCTGATATTCCCTGAAATCCTGTTGTAGCATGCCAGGCAATATCCCGAGCATTTAGAATTGGTCAAAACACAAGGTCTTTGTTTACTGCCTTGTGGCAGAAATAAATGTAGAGAATAAGATTGAGAAGGTTTCAACTCAGAAAGAGTGGCTCTTTTTGGTCCAACGCTTATTGAATCTGATTTTCCAAACAATGAATTACGAGAGCTAAATGGTAAATTCGAGGACCAATTTCTCGAAAGCCATGTGTTGATGCGGCATGTCAACGAAGCATATCCTCCAGCACCTGATTTACCCTCTCTGTTTGACCGTCCGTCTGTGGATGGTTGGTGGTACTCATATTAAGTTTAGTATGGAGATGATGACATACTGCCCTCCAAAAATTCCCACTAAACTAACTGTCCCGGTCGCTGACTATGCCGGAAGGTAGACCGTACAATTTAAATAGCCCGTCTACAAACAACCTCGCTAACTCTGGAGCTCTAACGGTTCTTTTGGTCGGAATGAAATGAGCCATTTTGGTCAGACGGTCAACTGTGACCCATATCGCGTCATTACCCTTTTGGGTTCTAGGCAGGCCTACTATAAAATCCATGGAGATACTCTCCCATTTACCAGCTGGTATTTCTAAAGGCTGCAACAACCCTCCTGCCTTTAAACGCTCTGCTTTATTTACATGACATTTCTGGCAACTGGTTACATATTGCTGGACGTCCTTTTTCATACTGGGCCAGAAAAATTGCCTACGAAGAAGCTCATAGGTCTTCTGTATGCCTGGGTGTCCCGCACTAGGATTGTCATGACATTCATATAGGACCTGCTGCCTATAATCCTCTGAATTGGGGACACCTACTCTATCTCTATAGAGCAAGTACTCATCCAAAATGGAATATTGTTTCCATTTGAATCCTTGAGTCAACTGACCCTCAACCACTGGGGTTTGCTTGGGTAATACAAGCTCAGAATCCTCAACGTCATCTGACGACGTATACTCGGACTCATCATCATCCTCAACGGAAGCTGCCGTATTCTTGGATGAACTGGCACTAGCCCCGGGAACTGGTTCTGGAGTCTGTAACTGTCTGCTCTGGACTAAGTTCCAGATAGTAGAGAAGAATGCATCATGCTGGCACTTCCCTCTCAAGGACTCGAGTAACTCATTACGAATCTGAGTAAAACTCAGCTCGTTTATCATAGGCATTCTGCTAAGGGCATCTGCTACTGTATTAAATTTTCCCCGTCTATATCTGATAGACATATCAAACTCTTGCATCAACTCTGCCCAATGAGCTCTCCGACCTCTAAGCTCAGGTTGATTGCAAAGGTATCTGAGACTCTAATGGTCTGTCAGGACCTCAAAGTTGGCACCATACAAATAATGCCTCCAAGTCTTAAGGGCATGGACTATAGAAAAGAGTTCCTTTTCATAAGCACTGTACCTAGTCTGAGCTAGCTCGAGGTTTTTACTCTCGAACACAACTGGTCGTCCACTCTGAGTTAGCACAGCACCAACTGCAAAGTCGCTAGCATCTGTTTCGACCACAAATGGCTGATTGGGTCGACGACTTTTAGACCTGGTGTTGTAGCTAAGGCTGTTTTGAGAGCATCGAAGCTCCCCTGTTGTGCGGACTCCCAAATAAACTCCTTTCCCTTCCCCTTAAGAAGATTTGTCATGGGAACTGCTATCTGAGCATATTCCTTGACAGATCGTCTGTAATATCCCGCCAAACGAAGAAAGATCTGAAGTTCTAAAATATTCTGAGGTGTCAGCCAACTGAGTATGGCTTTAACCTTATTCGGGTCCATCTTAATCCCATCTGACGAGATAATCTGACCCAAATATGCTACTTCTTCAACGAAGAATTCACACTTGGATTGTTTAGCATAAAGCTTATGCTTTCTGAGCAGTCGAAACTCCTTTCTGAGGTGTTTTAGATGCTCCTTCCTTGTTTTGCTGTAGACGAGGATGTCATCTAAAAATACGACTACAAACTTACCCAAGTATGGTCTGAGGACACTGTTCATCAAGGTCATAAAGGTAGCTGGAGCATTTTTGAGCCCAAATGGCATCACCTTAAACTCATAATGACCGTGACGAGTCCTAAAAGCTGTTTTCGAGACATCTTCCGACTTTATACGGACTTGATGATATCCCGATCTGAGGTCTATTTTACTGAAAAACTTAGCCCCATCAAGTTGATCAAACAACTCGTCTGCCCGAGGCATAGGGTACTTATTCTTAATTGTGACTTTATTGAGGGCTCTGTAATCTATGCAAAGAGAAATAGACCCTTCTTTCTTTTTCACCAATAGGACTGGTGAGGCCCATGGTGAACTACTGGTCTGAATTTGGCCTTTCTCAAGATAATCTGTTAACTACCTAGTCAAAGCCTTCACAATTATCAATTCTTCTATGACGGCCAGGAAGTTGACATTGTTGCCTCTTATACTTACTTGGGAGTCCTGTTTACTGCGCCCCTTCTTGGTTTCTGCCAGGCTGCATTTGCGCACATTTCCTCCGGTCTTTCAGCATTGGTCCAGTTCGAGCGTGGTTGTACAATGAATCATATTTTTGATCCCGCTACTAGATGGCAGTTGTTTCACACACGGGTGGTTCCAGTAGTGATGTATGCCTCCGAGATTTGGTTGCCAGGACTTTCTCTCCGGGACTAGGCAGGCATTTCCCGCATTCAGGCCACTATGTTGGGTCGCATAATACATGCCAAGACTACCACCCCTCATGATATCCTATGTGCTGAGTTTGCTACTCCTCCGATCATCCTTGAGGGCTTTTTCCGCCTTATTCTTTTTCTTCAGCGGATTCAGGAAATTCGTGCATCTCACCCGGATAGGTACATAGTTGTTGCGGTTACTTCTTCACGTGTCCTAGCTGATTCCCATGCCAAGCTATCCTGGTACCAATAGGCGTCTGATCTCTTATGACATCTGGGCATCTCTATCATGGATCTTCCTCGTGGAACGCATTCATATATCCGAGGCTATTTATTCCGTCGATATATGCAGCAGACTTGGAGCTCCCTCCCACCTTCCCGTATTCGACTGAGCTATTACTAGACACACTTCCTCTCTTTGGATCCTTCTGGTTTGCCATTGTTGCCGCTCTATCTCTCACAGCCCCTATCACACGGCCTGCGCTATTGTCTTGGGCAGTTGCGCATTTCCTCTCATCAGCTTGCTATTGAGGCCGGTAGTGCATGGGATATCCCCCGGGAGCGTCGTCTATGTCGCTTGTGCTCGTTGCAGAAGGTGGAAGATGAAGCCCATTTCCTACTCAAATGTCCGTTGTATTATGAGATATGGGGGAGGTACTATTGTCTCTCTTTCGCGATGGCCCGCATACACTTCGCAGTTTTGTCTCCTATCTGGATGCTCGTTGCTTGGGACTTCTTGTTTGTGAGATGCTTACTCTCCGTCAGTCTCATCTGCCTGTACCAGATCACCTGGGGTTAGACTCCCGGCAGCTGGTTCTCACTGGCTTCTTTTGGACTCGAGCACATGCTGATGACTCCGATGATGAGATTCCTATCGTTGTGCCACCGCGGAAAAAGCCCAAATGTAGTCAGCACTCACCTCCATCGAGGCCCACTGTACGGTCCACTCAGCGAACACTTCACACTTACTTTCGCTGATATGTACTTATTCTCCACCTGGCCCGGGTTGTGGGCATTGGTACTTTTTCTGTAGTTCTTCTGTTATACCCGGCCCGGGTTGTGGGCTTATTTCACTTTTGCTTTGTTCTACTTTCATCGTAGCTAGTTTATAGCATTTTACGGCCACGTCCTCCTATGTATGATGCTCCCACTATTGTTTGTACATATTTTCTTTTTGGTCTTATGCACCCACGGGTGCCCAAAAGACGTTAATAAAGCTTTCTTTCTTTCTTTCTTTCTCTCTCTCTCTCTCTCTCTCTCTCTCTCTCTCTCTCTCTCTCTCACACACACACACACACACACAGAAGCACGCAAATCTAAACCCCAAACCCAAGCACGCAGACCCTAAACCCTAAACTCACACACACACACACCATGTCTCGTACACGCGTGCACACACACAAATTCTCTCTCTCTCTCTGTCTCTCACACTCTCATGCTCAACTTTATCTTCTCCTGATCAGACTAAATGTGCACAGCTCTCTATATGTGACATACTCCATAGACACCCTTTGGAAAGGAGATGCCTAGAAAAGTTATTGTATTCTTCTAAACTTCAATAATATGACAATGTACATGTGCTGTAGAAAGACAGCAAAAGCAGATTGTACACTTACTCATCCATGACACCAATGGTTCAGCAAAACTCTGAAGTCAAGGACCCATCTTGTAGATGTGACATTGTAAAATGCCAAACTGCAATTTACAGACTATGATGACTGTATCAGATCTCAATATTGTAATTAGCTTTGAAGTTCAAATCGTAACATACCTATAGATACGAAAGATGTAAGCAACAGCAAAGGCAACACTGATGATGTCTTGAAGATTTGGTACCCAGGTATTCAGGTGATCAGGGTGGTACCTGCACAAAAAATTAATTATCAGTGACAGGAAATTTTGATATGTTCTTAATGAAGCATTGAAAAATACGTTAAAAAAATGGGAGCAAAAGAAAAACTCATGCTGCAACTAAGCTAGAGCTCATAGTAGCAAGCATTGGTTCCAAATTGCAAGCACTATAAGATATTTGTGAAACTGAATCGTGCAAATTCTGAAACATGGTCTAAGTGGCTGCAAGACTGGAATCAAAAACTCAAATGCAAACTTTGATGAGCTTAATATTATAATGCTAAAAGTTAATCATGAAACATAACAACAGGAGCTTCTGGTGCATACAGCTTACAGACACCATTGCACCGAGAAGGTTAAGGCAGTTCTGTATATGTTGTAGTTCACCTGAGACTCCTGGTTATAGACTATTTTGGACAACCAAGCAGAAAGGGAAAACAAAGAATACAGGGGGTAGGACAAAAATCAACAAATTAGTAGAGAAGATTAATGGCTGCTCAAGAAATTAAATAGAAAGCTCTTTCATAAGTGTCAAGAGTCATCAACTTTCAGCAGAGCCTTGTATAGGCTTCTTTGTGCACAATGGCCTTCTATCAGATGTTGATCACTTGAGAAATTCTAGGCACCTGGTATATCTGACTGTCTTTTGAAACCCCTTAAACAATAAGCTCAAAAGAAAAAGCAAAAGTTAGAAACAAGACAAATAGCCATTGTGTAACAAGCATGGTTGCCTTACTGCACCCAAAATTTTACTCGATTCACGATACCATAAATGTTTGGGCTGACTAAAAGAGGAATTCAAAACTCTCATGCAAAACTCACATGTCCAAGACGAGCCAAAGAGCTGTTGTCGGTTGGTTCAAACTTCATAATTATTGATTTTATGACCTATCTTTTATAAAAGGTTTCAGTTGTGGAGAATATGTTCAAAACTTAGGCTGGCGGTGGACTATAGCCACTTGAAATGGACAACTTAAACAATATGTTAGCCAACTTGAAACGGACAGTTCTACGTCCTTGTAAAGTTCTCATTTCAGTATTGCACAGAGTCTAGTTACAGCCTTATATGCAGCAAAAGCATGATCCACTGGTCTTACTTGATCTGATTGGGCCAGTATCATGTTACCATTTCCATTGTGTTTGCGTTTTAGTCATATATAACATGCATTTTGGTTTTAGTAGATATACTTAGCTTATTTTTTCTCTATTATTTCGGAGACATTTCATATGCGCCCCATTGTATCACACACTTGATATGTACTCATTTGTATTATATGCCTTTTGGCATGGAAAAGACATTAATAAAGCGCTCTCTCTCTCTCTCTCTCTCGAAGCCATCGCTGTTGCTCCCAGGTAGATCGCTGTTGCCCGTACCTCCTGTTAAGCTTACTCGCCCTCTCTCCAGCCATCGATACTCTCAGGTGGATCGGCCATCGCTGGAGAAGCCATCGATGTTGCTCCCAGGTAGATCGCTGTTGCCCGTACCTCCTGTTAAGCTTACTCGCCCTCTCTCCAGCCATCGATACTCTCAGGTGGATCGCCGGAGGAGGTGCCATCGCTGCCTAATGACATAATTCGTTGATGCACCTTAATTACTGATACGTTTCTGCTCCCCGATTCTGTTGGATGTCAAAGAAGGAAGTTACCTGCTGAAAGTCCATCCTGTTGAGCTCACTCGCTCGCGCTCTCTCTCTCTCTCTCTCTCTCTCTCTCTCTCTCGTGGAGAAGCCATCGCTGGTGGAGTCATGGGTTTGCAGGTGCGCTTCCAGGGAAATAATAATTACTTCCAATCACATCTGAGAGAGCTATAATCAACACATTCCAGAGGCAGAAGCTCCTTTGGTCAGAGCACTGCTAGAGGAGGCAGACCTACATCATCGCTGCCAGAGGAAGCAATACTCACTTCCATCGCTGACAGAGCGCTGACAGAGGAGGCAAAAAGCTACTCATTTCCATCGCTGACAGAGGGTTGAAAGAATGAGCATTGTTTCTGCCATCCATCGCATTTTGGACTAAAATGATTTGTCAATAATCAGGCAGAACACCTGTTTGTTTAGGAGGCTCGCTCCTTCTGTCGCACTTCAAAGAAGGAGGCTCGCTCCTTCTGCTTCATCGCACTCCAAAGAAGGTTGCTTTTCTTGGAAGAGCCGTCGCAATCTGGGCTATAAGCCAATTCTCCTCGGGAAGCTCCATGGCTCCCAAGAAGAAAGGGGGTGCCCCTACTACGCCCGCCCCTCTATTCACCTCTTCTCCTCCTCCATCATCTGAGAGGGAGGGGGATGCTATTTCACCTACAGCAATCCCACCGCTAGCTGTACTAGAAGGCATCACTAATGCACCCTCTATTTTCACCGACAATCCACTTGCTATCACAGAAACGCATCAGCTGTTCACAGTCGATTACACTCCTTCCAAGCCTATTGATAGTTTTTATGCCTATGATATTGGTTTCATCCGAAACGAAATCCTCGGCATTAAGAAACAACTACACTTTTTTGAAATGGCGAATGGCAAATTGGCTCTAGATCTTGTGGGTGTCAAAGAACGGGTGGGGCAGCTTGAGCAAGAAAATGTATGTCTTAAGCAACGGCTTGCAGAACGTGTACCTTCTTCGGACGAAACTTCCAACAAAATATCTTGCTTGGAAAAACAGGTCGAAGAGACAAAGACATGGGCAGCATTCTTCAAACCGGATGATATGGGCAGCAGACTCTCATCACTTGCAAAACAGGTTGAAGAAACGACATCGATTGTAAAACAAGGTAATCACCCCCATATCTCAGCCTCTATGATGGATAACAATTTGGAGACGGTTTTGGATGAACAAGCTAGAAGAGCTAAAAAGGCTCTCAATATTAGAGTAAAAGGCATTGCCAACGGTGGTAAACCAATAGACGAAGCTACAAATTTACTCGTTTCCAAGTTATCTCATGTTGTTGATGGTTTTGATACGGCATGGCGTCGTAAATTCGATGACAACGTTCTTTTTATCAAATTTCGCTCTCTTCAACACCGCAATGGAGCCCTTTGGCTTAGAACAAAACTCAAGGCACTTTCATTTATATGGATGATGATTTGACAAATACCCAATGGGTAGCAAGGAAAAAGATTATTCACGAAGCAAAAGAAAAAGGGCAAAGGGTCATTTTTATCGATGGCAAACCAAGATATTTCGACCTCCTCTCACACTAGGAACTTGGGGCTCCCGGGTTTAGGAGCTGCCCAAGATCCCCTACCATTTTGAGACTTGGCTTCTGGAATTGCAATGGTTTTTTATCATCATCATCGGCAGGAGATTTTGCTGACTTTATAAGCAAATGTGACATTTTGTTGTTGGCTGAAACCCATGAGTCCTTATATCATCCTCTTCCGCATATACAAGATTACTCTTGTCATTCTGTTTTTCGCCCATTTGTGAGGGGAAAAACCTGTCGTGGATCTGGCGGAGTAGCTTGTTTATACAGAGCCACGGCAGTTAAGATGGTTAAGCAAGATCCGTATGCTGAATATATATGGCTACATACTATTGGTTCATTATTGGGACTACCGCAAGACATTTATATGGCTGTATGTTACTTCGCTCCACAGACTTCGGCGTTTGCTGAATTTGGTGGGGACCCATTTCAGGCACTCTCAAATGATATTGCTGTTTTTTCTCAAAAGGGCTACATTTTGTTAGCAGGAGATTTCGACGCCCGTACTAGCTCCAGACAAACAGAATTTCATGCAGATACTGACGTTCTTCGACTTCATCCTCTGGATATGGGATTTGATCGAGTATCACAGGATGCACACACTTCAGTTACATCTTCTGGAGAGCAGTTGATTACTCTTGCGGAGACACATTCTCTGGCCATCTTGAATGGCCTCACACAGTGGCCTTCCTCATCAGCGTTTACATGTTATCCTCATGGTGGAGGACATAGTGTAGTTGACTACTTTATTGGATCACCTGCTTTGATCCCTCACATCTCTGATTTCTCCATTACACCTCCTACCATTTCTGATCACTCACTCCTACGCCTCTCACTAGGTCACATAACCCCGTCTTCTGAAGTTCCACGCTCCTCTTCTACTAACAAACGTGTTCCCTTTACTCACTCTGGACTCGCCAACTACACCACAACCCTGTCCCAACTACTTACTCACTTCCCTTTCACGGCATCAGTTGAGCAACAAGCCACTTTTCTCTCTAAATCCCTCTTATCTGCAGCTCCTCATCTTTCCCCACCAAGATGATATCATCTCATAGACATGTTCACAACCGCTGGTATGATGCAGAATGTCGCTCTCTTCACAAACATGTGGCAAATGCCAGATTACACACCCTTGCAACACTCAAACAACACTAGAAAAAGTATCGTAAAGCCACCAGAACAAAAAAGATAACATACCTACGATCACTCTGCCAAAGGTTGATCGTTTCTTTAGATTCCTCTTCCTCCTCCTTTTTCTGGAAACATTTGACCAGATCCTCTTTGACTTTGGCCCCCATCGCAACCGAATCTTGGGTTGAATATGCCACAAAACTTTATACCCTAGACTCCCCTCCTACCTTACTCTCACCACGACCTGCCCGCTGCACGCTTTTTACTCCACACATGGTTGAAAATGCCATTAACCATGCCAAACTTCATAAAGCCACTGACTATGATTCTCTAAACGTGGATTTCCTAAAACCTGTAGCACATCTTATCTCGCCCTTTATTGCTCATGCTTTTAACACTGCTGTGACCTCTGGTTTTCCTACTGCATGGTGTACTAATATTCTTCATCCCATTCTCAAGGCAGGTGATCCCATAAATGTAGAAAACTACCGTACTATTATGATTGGTCACACTTTGGCTAAGATTTATGGTTCCAATTTACAGACGGTTACTGGATCTTTTGTTGAGACTGAGAATTTACATGCTATGGGTCAGGCTGGGTTCAGACCAGGATACTCTACCTCATATCAGATTTTTATTTTGCGATGCATCATTGAGGAAGCACGACATCAGAGACAGAGAGTTTATTGTTGCTTTGTGGATTTCCGCAAAGCTTTTGACTCAGTTCCGAGACACCTCCTTTTCCAGAGATTATCTTTGCTTGGCTTCACAGACGAGAATATTGCCGCGATCATTACTTTATATGAGCGAGTTTGGGCGCGGTTCAGGGATGGTAGTGGTTGGTCCTCGCTGATCCACTCTACCATTGGAGTGAAGCAGGGCTGCCCCTCATCTCCTACTCTCTTTGCACTATATATTGATGACCTCGAGCGGATTATTCGAGAGGAAGGTGGAGAGGGTTGTCCCTTAGCAGATATTATTATTCCCATTCTCCTATACGCTGATGATGTGGTTCTTCTCTCATCCTCTGCAGCTGGCTTACAAAGACACCTCTCTGCTTTACATCACTTCTGTCAGCTTTGGGGATTGACAGTTAATACTAAGAAGACCAAGATTATGGTGTTCAACACCAATAGACAGCATATGAGAGATGTGGCCTTCTATTATGATGGGCTGCCGATTGAGATTGTGACCTCTTACTTATTTGGGAGTACTTTTTTCTGGTCCGCTACTCATATTTCGTCCCGCAGCCCTCACCAAACTCCGTAAGGGGCACACTTCTCTTGTTCATATGGAGAGATTCTGCTCCACATATTATGTACAGGACCCTGCTACCAGATGCTTACTATTCTCTACAACTGTCTCCCCGGTTGTTTTATACTCTGCGTGGTGTCCGGTTTTATCACGTGATACTTGGAGGGATCTTACTCGTATCCAGATTCTCATGCTTAGCAGGATGATTAGGGCTAAGCCCTCGGTACCACATGATATCATATTAGCGGAGTTTGCTTCCCCTCCCCTGGTTATTGGTGCTATCTTTCTAATCATTACCTTTCTTCACAGGATATCAGAGTTAGACACTTCCAGATATATTGTTGCTGCTCTCACTTCATCACGCACCATTGCTGGACAAGGGGCCAAGCCTTCTTGGTTTGGCAGTGTCTCAGCCCTTCTTCAGACTTGGGGTTTATCTATACTTGATCTGCCGAGCGGGACTCATGCTTTTATCAGACAGCATATTTATCGTAGCTACATACGCACTATATGGTCACAGCCCGACCTTGATACGGTCAAGATACATTTCTATGGCACATTACTACGGTTGGATACTACGGGTACCCCTGTCCTTCCAGCATATCTTACACAGCCATTATCTTTTGGTCTGCGATACCGTATGGGACAGCTCCGAGTCTCTTCTCATCAGCTGGCTATTGAGACGGGTAGATACAGGACACTCCCAGATTGCAGAGGATATGTCAGCTTTGTTCTCTTCATGAAATGGAGGATGAGTTCCATTTCATCTTTCGTTGTCCAGTATATTACGAGATCAGGGGGCGTTACCATTGTTTATACAGAGATACCCCTCTCACGTTGCGATCGTTCCTCGAGTATCCAGACTCCATATGTGTAGGTCTTCTATTGAGAGAGATGTATACTCTACGGGCTTCACTTCTACCTACCACAGATATGGATCATAGCCAAGCTCATATTACCCAGTTTTTCAGGAAATGAGACAGAGAAGACATTTCCTTTTTGGATTTTGAAGTCCCCACTCGGAGATCGAAGACACAGAGAGTCTCACATATTTATGCTAGATCCAGGATCACTAGATCTTCACAGGCTTCTCGCCAGTCCACAGCACGCTCCACTACTACTATCACTCATTATTTTCAGCTTACTCGTAGCTAGTCTCCTCCGCAGAGCAGGTGGTTAAGCTCTTGCATTGTACCCTCGCAAGCTGGTGGTCAAGCTTGGATATTTCTTCTTCTTAGAGATAGCGAGATAGATATGCTAGTTTCTTGTCTTCTTCTCTTTTCTACTAGTAAATAAGTCCGTATGCGAACAATGCTCCTCACCTTTTGTACTCTCTTTTGTCTTATGTACCTTTGGGTACCAAAAGACGTTAATAATAATAATTCTAATTCTAATTCTCTCTCTCTCTCTCTCTCTCTCTCTCTCTCTCTCTCTCTCTCTCTCTCTCTCTCTCTCTCTCTCTCATACTAATGACCCCCACTCAGATTTCTTAAATCGGTTGTGGACATCAGACTATACCCCTTCCAAATCCGTTGAAGGCATGTTTGCCTATGAAATCAGCTTTATTCGGCAAGAACTTCTTGGACTAAAAGGCAGGATGGGCCAGCTTGAAATCGAGAATGGCAAACTTCATAGAGATCTCATTGGTTTTCAAGAAAGGGTGGAGCAGCTTGAACAAGAGAATGTGCAACTCAAACCTTAAAAGAATGTTTTGGAGGAGACTTCGAACAAAATATTCAGCCTTGAAAACAAGTGGAAGAAACGAAGACATGGGCAGCGCGTCTCAAAAACAATGGTAAGGCTGAATCTTCAAGCTCAGTTCAACATGCATTTGTGAATTTCACACTAGAAAATGTCTTTGGCTAATAAAGCCCTTAATATCCGAGTTAGAGGGATTCCTGACGGGGATAAGCCCATTGAGGAGGCAAAAGAGTTGCTTTTAACTAAGCTCACACACAATACGCATGGCTTTGATATGGCTTGGAGAAGTAAGTTTGACATTAATGTCTTGTTTATCAAGTTTCGCTCTATGGACAGCCGAAACGCAGCTTTATGCCTTAGAGCCAAATTAAAAGGGACCTTTATTTTTAAGGATGATGACCTTACACACACAATGGCAAGCCAGGAAACAAATTATTCAAGATGCAAATGCAAGAAATCAGCGGGTGGATTTCATTGAAGGCCAAAAAAATTTGATAAGATTTCACAATAGGGATTCGGGGCTCCCGGGCAAAGGAGCAGCCCGAGTTCCCCTAAGCCTTTACATATTGGTTTTTGGAATTGTAATGGCATACTATCATCTTCTTCAGCAGGCGATTTCCATTCTTTCATGCTGAAATGCGATATCCTTTTGTTAGCAAAGACTCATGAATCATTAGGATATACGTAATTCTTGGGTGAGTATTTCTCAATTGAGGAATAGACTCAATTCTCATTAGTGATTGTATCCCAGAGAGCTCAATTGGGTACCGAATCATGATGGTTCCAAGAATGGTAACTGACTGATTTGGAATTCAGCTAAATTTTGGTTGGACATATACTCTTGTATTCCTTAATGATTAAGTATGGTTTTGGATTCCAATGGATTATGATTGACGAATCATAAAAATGTAATTGTTTGTGATTGACGGATCATGAATAGATACTTAATTATTATCGGTGAATAAATTCCGACCTATTAAATGAGTTGAGTTTAGATCAGTGTTTTATTGAGACCTATGGATCTCACAGGCATTTGTCGTAAAGTAAATTGTTTTCGCTTATGAAGAGTTTTGCTTACTTTAGTGGATAGTATTCTACTACAAATTGTAGTCTATAAGTGCTTGTGTACAAATTTCAATCTAGATCTCCCAGTTTATAGGAGACAAATAAATCTATTGAGATACAGATAAATTGCTAATTTCTAGCATGTGATGCTAAAACAGGGCATTTAACTCATTAGAGTAACTGCAATACTCTGGATTGAGTTATAATGGTCTGAGACTTAATGGATCTCCTAGAGATTTTGGTTGATTGAATTCTTGTACTTGGAATATTTGGATGTTATAAAAATATTCGTACCAAGAAGCATTATTATCTATAAGAAATTGTGGACAGATTTCAGACTATGATTAAAATGAAATTTCTTTAGCTTTTGAACTTGATCTCGAGAATAAAGAGTTAATTCACCCAATGGTTCATGTAATTGGGATTAAATGAAGGTGATGAATTTTATTTGTAGAGGCTCAACCCATTTGGAAGATTTTTTAGTTAGTGTATCTTTGGATTCTTAATTAGTACTCCTGTGCAGAGGCAAAAAATTGGAAATTGTTATATCTCTGAGTACTTATTCTAGATGAAAAGATCAGACTGAGAATAATGATTCTTGGATAAAATTTGAAATCTTGAAGAATAATTTCCATGGTCTTCTTTCTTGTTCTAAAGACAAAACCTGTTTAAGGGAGGAAGAATGTTACGCCCATATTCAGCTAAGGATTTGAAATAATCCTAATATGGAAGACCAGCCCTCCGGTATTCGAGATTATAAGTTACGCCTCGATTTGACGCGGCTTCCTCCATTCTAAGCTTTTGCCCTTGGTTGCTAGCTTCACTTGCCATGGCTCGGGGGTGAGGTGTTTGGATATATCTCAATTGGATGGGTGGCTTGGAACCCACTAGTCTCTTCTGTGTTGATCGTATCCTCACCTTAGTAGCTTTCTTGGTTGGTATTTGCAACCGTGTATCCAAGTCTAGGATTATGCCGAATCCTATATACAAGACATGGACGTGACATTACTCCTGCACATCTTTCTCACGTTTTGGATGATACTAATTTGCTAGAAAAGTCCAAGTGTGGAAAAAGAAAAATACGGATCTGTATATCATTACTCTTGCACATCATTTGAAACACAATCCATAAAACCATTGTGACGCTTACGTGGAGTAAACATAAAGAACTCCCGACAATACAGCAAGATTAAACTCCAACTGCAACAAAAAGATAGCAATAGGTTAACATCCACCAAAAGAACAGCAAATTTGAGACTACAAGAGCTTTTATGCTACCTTTATTCTACTAATGAGAAATAACATACCCCAAATTGTTTAGCAACAAAATGTGAAAACAAGATCCAAAAATTTTCATATGATTTCAAGCAAAAGGCACCATGAATTACAAGATCTTCCACAATCTTAAGTCAAACAATATCCATTTTTCATGTGAAACATAGCATTAGCACCAAAGTTTAATAAGTGATAAAAAGAGAGAAAAAAAAAAGCATAAAGACAAAGTGAGTCAAAGAGAAAAATAGATATTGCTTATTGATCCTACATCACAATTGTACTAAAGGTCTTCTCAAAAAAGTCTTAGCAGTACCTATCTTATTGCTACTCTAAGTTGTCTTAAGCTAAAATGTTTGGTGAGCTTCCAACTTTATAAATGGGACACATAATCCCCTTATATAGAAGTCTAGAACCACATAGTCTTGTAAGATAAGGACTGCAAGTTGGTCACACTTCTAGCCGGGAACCTCCTCCTTGGTTCAAAATCCGTTCGGCTTTAACTCCTTCCGAGCCACGCAATAGATTCATCAAATTCTATGTTAATGATCATAAGGACCTTATAGAGGAAGGACAATGAAGTAGTAGCTAAAGGAACACTTGCAAGAAGGTTCTACAAACTTCAGGTTCAAGTGGTGGGTCATCAAGCAAGTGTTGCGGATATTGGTTCAGTGAGTAAGTTATGGCATTGTGAGGGTTGTGTCCTAGGGAAACATCATATGAAGAAATTTTCGTCTCGTAGTTTTAGAGCGAGACATGTTCTAGAACTTGTTCATACAGATTTGTGTGGTCCTATGAAAACTCAATCTTATGGGGGAGCAAGTTACTTTATGGTGTTTAATTATTCTTGGACGATGTGCGTATATACATCTTCTAAAGAATAAGGGTGAGGCATTCAAGTATTTCACATGGTTTAAGACACAGGTGGAGAAAGAAACAGATGGACAGATTAAGATATTTCGTTTAGATAAAGGGGGAGAGTATCTTTCTACAGAGTTTCAAGTGTTTTGCAAGGATCATGGTATAAAGAGACAATTTGCAAGTACGGAAACGCCTCAACAAAATGGAGTTGCTGAAAGGAAGAATTGGTCTATTGTGGAAACTGCAAGGAGCATGCTTAAAAGTAAGAAACTTCCGAATATGTTGTGGGGTGAAGCAGTTCACACAGTGGTTTATCTTTTGAATCAAAGTCTTACAAAAACCGTAGAAAATCAGAGTCCAAAGGAAGCATACACGGGTCAGAAACCTGACGAAAGTCATTTGAGGGTTTTTGGAAGTAATGCATATGCTCACATACCTAAGGATTCAAGGAGGAAATTGGATTCAAAGGCTACTAAGTGTTTATTTCTGGATATGATAGTCAAGAGAAGGGATACAGGTTGTATGACTTGGAGAATTATCATCAATAGGGATGTACTCTTTGACGAGGATGGATCTTATAAAGATACAGAAATATCTTATGATAGGAAGCAAGATGGAGGAATTCCTATCTTATGTGATGAGTCATTATAGGAGCCTGAGTGGACACATGTACCGCCTACACCAATTCAAGTACCTAGAGTGACCATGGTTGAGAAAGGAAAAAGGACTGAGAGATCAAGTACATGGGGTACTTATTCACCTCCGACTTCACCAGGCAAGAAGCATCCTACATCAAATAGTAGAAGTTTACCTAGATGGTACTATGAAACTATCAAGGATAGTATTATTTTGGAACAGGGAGAGTCTAGTAGACAGGGAACTAGGAGATCTACTAGGCTTGAAAATCATCATGAGGATCAAGATCGACAGGAGGATAGATAGGAGGATCATCATGAGGATGAGGATGTACACTTTGCATATATGGCTACAATGTTGGAAACTAAGGATCCATCTACTTTCAAGGAAGCTGAAAAAAAAGATATTTGGAGGAAAGCTATGGATGAGGGGTATAACTCAATCATAAAGAACAAGACTTGGAGGCTTGTTCAGTTACCTATAGGTAAAAAGGCTATTGGATGCAAGTGGAACTAAGTATGAATTGGATGGTTCTATCTCCAAACATAAGGCAAGGTTGGTTGCAAAAGGGTA
The DNA here is from genome assembly GCA_029204225.1 of Diphasiastrum complanatum. Classification (NCBI taxonomy): domain Eukaryota; kingdom Viridiplantae; phylum Streptophyta; class Lycopodiopsida; order Lycopodiales; family Lycopodiaceae; genus Diphasiastrum; species Diphasiastrum complanatum. Next base: position 72,602,361 of record CM055094.1, read on the forward strand.
TGCTCAACAAGAAGGGATTGACTATGAAGAAACTTTTGCACTAGTTGCTAAGTTAACTACTATGAGGACAGTTTTGTCATTGGAAACTCAATTTGGATGCGATATTCAACAAATGGATGTTAAGAGTGCATTCCTACATGGATTTCTAGAGGAGGAAGTCTACATAGAGCAGCCAGAGAGATACACAGTAGCAGGACAGGAAGATTGAGTACTAATATGATTAGTCTACTCCTTTATCTTAAATTATATTCATAATTCTAGCAAGTTGTAATAACAAAGTAAAAGGATCGTCATTGCATGTCCATTAGTTTTTCAAAGAGGTACAAGGATCGAATTGTCAAGGTTCGGGTTTGCATGCACGTTGGATCATATTCAAACGAGCGTGAAGATCAAGTTGCAGTCGGAGCTTTCTTTGCATGCAAGTGAAATTATTGCAATGCAAGGAGTCACCTACATGCAAGTGGATTTGAAGTCAAAGAAGGATCCGTATTGAGTTGAACTAAAATTCAGATTTCCTCAAGAAGTTCAGGGTTTATCTTTCATGAATAAAAAGAACCGGAGAAGATTTTATCGAAACCATCAAAGATTTGTTGAAGAACCATCAAAGAAAGATCATACGAAAGATTCGTACAAGATTGGACAAGTTAAAAAAAGGGTTAGAGATCAAACAAGGATAGTTCAAATTTCGATCAGGCTTGAATCAGATCAGAATCACGAGAACTCTAAAAGATCAAAAGTCAAAATTTAAAGGCAGAAAATTCGAATCAGGAAGTTCGAAGTGCAACTATAATGCCTATATATGATTATTGATATTACACACACACACACACACACACACACACACACACACACACACACACATATATATATATATATATATATATATATATATATTAAAATAAATAAATAAACTTAATTGCGTTTCGAAACGCTTGTTCCGGAATGCATTCCAAGGCAACCTTGGTTTGGTTCATGGATGACATTCTATTTTGTATCATTGTTGGAGAGGGGTTGGAATGCAAACATGAAGTGTGGTTTTCAAGATGAACATCTACGGGGCGTAGTTCAGCTAGATGGGCGTAGTTCAGCTAAGTCCATCAAGTTCATCACAAGGGTATCTTATGAGAGTACCAGCAAAATTAAAGTTCAACACAAGTGGAGTCAATTATTTTTCAGAGTTCTCAGGGTTATGGCAAAGGTAAATCAGGTCCACATTTGATCGACATCGGCAACACGTTGAGTTTGACGTAGGTGATACTGTTTTTCCCAGGCTACGTTTTGCTCGCCATTGCTTTGTTCAAGGTCATGCTTCTACTGAGAAGCTGTGCCACGTTTTATGGGCCTTTTCAGATTCTCGTGTGCCTCAGTCCTGTTACACACCACCTTGAGTTACCTGCTGCTACTCGAGCTCCTGATGTTTTTCATGTCATCTTGCTGCGTGCTGCTATAAAGGATGATGCTCCCGAGATTCTACCTTTCCTATTGATCTACAGCTTTTTCCATCCTTGCCAACTACTATTCTACAAGTGCGCTTATTGCATAGTCGTTGCCATCGGCAGGTTCAGTTTTGGACATAGTGGGATGGTCGTCCTATTGAGAAGACTACATGAGAGCTTATTGATGTTTTCTACCATACTCCCATACTTGGTGATTTGGCTCGCTCCCTTGCGGCAATCGTTGCTTCTCACGATGTTGTTGCTCACCTTGACAGGCTACAGGCTTACTGGGCTACTCTACATATATTCCACAGGCCTTTTTACATTTACTGCTCTTTATACTTTTGTTCCAGGCGCATTTTATATCATTCATGTACAAGCCCTAGAGCCTTTTTTAATATTTATGCTTATGACTAGCCTTATTTCTGACATTGACTGGCCAAGTGCCTTTATTTATTGCGTCATATGTGGAGTGGGGGGCCATTAGTAGGGCGCACTATTTTCCATCCATATTCTTTGCCTCCCTTCATTTTTTAATTCCTACATTGGTACATTCGTTCAGCAGCTTATTGATTGGTATTGCTTGGACTCTTCATGGGAGAACCTATTGTCTTGTGATTTCATGTGATGCTAGTTAGCCATTCTTCGTGGGAAATTGATCAAATAGCCTATATGTTGTCTTTTCATGTCTCAATGATGCAAGATCTGTGAATTAAATCCTAGCTCATATTGTACTTGATATGCTATATGTGGAATCAACCCACATATGGTGTACAGCATGACTGGGTTTGCACACCCACTTTCGGCCTGTTTAAGATAAAAATGTACACATATACTATATGTATCTGAAAAATGAAGACTCGGCATCTAAAGCGATTGCTCATAGGTATGTTTTGGCTCCAGCTGCCTCACCCAGTGCAACATCTCTACATGAGAACTGCCCAGGTAAATTTACCAACGACGATATATATAGGTGACACCACACAGTTCAGCATCCGCTGAATTTAATGTGTAAGAAGTACTTGAACTACACTCACCAAAAAACTCAGATTTGAACACAGGAGAATAATGACCTAACCCTATGTAAACCATGAGCACATTGCCAAGCTGCTTTTCAACAGTACACATAAAAGCAGATATAGTTCTACAGTCTTTGCAATCATCAAAAAATTGCTATGAAACAGATCTACACTCCCGATACTTTGCAAAGCAGCAGCAGGCACTCTGTCAAATTAATTTGTTGAATCATAAATAAAAACGATGGATTAAATTTTGATGCTTATAGGGGAATTAATATGGGTCAATATTTGTAACTTCACATACGCACAGACTTTAACACCTCATAATGCACGCATCCGTATTAAAGAGGAGAATTTGGGTGTTTGCAGACAAAGACTCTCGAACAAGAATCCTAGAAATACCCAAGAAGCTAGCAATTCAATATTTACAAGTATTGTTTTGAAAAAAGAACTTGCTAATGCAAGAACATTAAACAGGAACCAAAAGAGAAATATTGGATAGAAACAAATCCTGCCTACCACACGTAAGACATAACCAACGATGCCCCTTCTGAGAGTGTTCCTAATTTTTGATGAACGAGGCACTTGGCCAAACAGCAATGAACCATGGTAAGTTCGCAAAACTTGTGCACTTGTGGTTATATGCTTTAGCTTGTGTCTGGTGACTGCGTCGTAAGTAGCGATTATCTTTTCTTTCAAGAAGAAGAACAATGTCTTGCAAAGACCTTGACCTCTTTCATGGTTTGTTGGCGTACGTATTTCAACAGAATTAAGCTTTCGGATGTTATTCTTGCACTTTTTGAAAGATAAAAAATCTTTCAAGAATTGTTTCAGCCTTTTGTACTCTCCCAGCATTGGAACACTTGACTTACTTGTTTTCATTATGGGACATTCCTCAATGGCCTTGTCAGATAAACTAATATTCACAAAATTGCAATCGGTACCATTTCTGCAGTCAGAAGCCATAATTCAGGTCATAAATTAGCATGGGCCTAGTATAGTTAAGAAAAGCATAGTTATGTCAAGCACAAGTACTAGCATCTAAACACTAACTCTGCAAGTTCCAGTATCTTTGTTAGAGTGCTTGTTTCATAGGCTGTTCCCATAGCTTGTTGGTATTCATTTCCTGTTAATTCTGTACGTTTGAACTGGACTTTCTTCTTGTTTCTTTTTCTTCTCAAAATCAATTTCTTAAAATAATGAGTTGTTGAATTTATTCATCTCTCTTATACTACGTTGCTTTTTAACAGACAAAGCCACCTATTGAGAATAAAAGAGCCTGCATTGCATCTCTTCTGCCAAAGGATCCATGCATTTGAAGTTACAAGAACAGGTTCGTGCACCCTTGGAAATAAATGGTAAAGAAAATATAAGTAGGCGAGGAAACTATTGAACATACTACCATCCATTCAACATACTATCTTCTACACTTAAACATCGATCTCATCAGTTCCTACAGAACCATGCAAGCAATCAACAGTTACAAGTAGCTGAATTTGATCCAATATGGCAAGCAATCGGATCCATAGTTCATAATTGAAGCAAGAGTTATGGTAAACATCAAGGACATTAAGATATAAGAGAATATCAAAAGTAAAACAAAAAGCATTTATAGACAACTTGTTGAGAGTATTTAGTCTGTGTACTACCTTTTGATCTCTTTGTAAAATAATTGATTGGATCACTGATTGTCAGTGTCTTCTGACAGTTAACTAACTCTAGCTGATTAGTTAAGCATTACAGCTCTTTTAATTCATAAAATTAAAGTCTGAAACTGCCACTCTTAAACCCCATTCATGTGTGGGGCTTGAAATTTATCATTTCCATTGCTTCCTAAATTGATAATTTTGTTCTTTGTCAAACTCTTTGTCAGCAGACCAGCTATCCTCTCTTCTAAGGACAACATGGCAACTTTATTTCTCGCCCAAGATGCTGCCACAAATTTTCAATGTCATAGGACTAATAGTAAACTGAATATGCTAAGTGTGTAGCTACTGCAAAATATGCAAGCTGAGCTAAGAATTACGGCATAGAAAGGTGATTAAATTTGTGTTAGCCTATATGTATAGTCCAATATTCCAAAAAGCACCCTAAGGACCATCATAGACACTTCAGCAAATAAGTTGATACACACGAGTATGTACCATGTCTGACCCTATGAACCAAGAGTGCCAAATGAAGTCATGAGTATGAAGATCATAGCTGAAGAAGGCGAAAAGAGAACTACCACATATAGGTAGATATGTTGCGTACTATGCGAACCAATAATAGCAAAGTACGTAACATATCTACCTATAGGCTTGCCGCCTCACTATGAACATTATGGTACCAAATCTGCAACATATGCATCACACATAGTTATCAACAACATATGCTGCTAGATATCAACAACAAGACACAACTAGTGTTTTCCTTGAAACTCTGCTACAGTTAAGGAAACATTGATGAAAAATATGCTGACATATACCCATAAAGGAACTTTGTTGGACATAAGTGATTATCGTGCCATGGATACAAAAGCACCAACTCTGATGAATTAGAAGTGCAAGAAGGATACATCAATAACAAGAAGTCAACATTCGAATGACTTCCCAGTCATGTCTCATCACCTAGGAATACCAAAGACCAACATCAATATAGGGAACATGGCTAGGGAGGGCTATAACATTATCTTGAAATACAAGTGGTTTGGTTCTTTAATTCATGGTCCAAAGACATTGCCAAAAAAGAATAGTCACCTCATGTAAACCGATGGGAGCTGCTGCTGTGCAATACCAGTAGTAGGAGTTTGTCATAATGTGCTAGGAAAACTTTCATACATAATGGGATGTCTTGGTCATAATATACCAATATAGCATAAGTGAATAGAAAGAAGAGCCTTGCTAGCCGAATGAGCTAATTGTGCCACATAAGGATACCAAAGCTAATAGTTGGAAAGGTCCTTCAATAGAACATGAAAGGAAAATCTCATATGTATGTCACAAACTAACACCTAGCTCTGCCTCCCAACAAAAGCAAAGTCAAGGAAATCTCATCAAACAATGGACGCAGTAAAAGATGTCTCAGACGTAGCCAAAAGATTCTTAAGCTCGTTCCCATGGGATAAAGTACAGTAGAAGCTTCTAAGAAAGTGTAAGGCGCTATTGCATAGGAGAGCAGTCTGCTAGTAAATTTGCTTTATACATTGTGGGAATGACTATTGCAAATATAAGAGGTGAGCCACAGGCTGCTGTAACAATATCCTCCTACTGAAGTAAACATGAAATAACTGTGAAAAATATGAAGCAACTGAAACCCTAAAAAGATTAAATTTCAAAAAATATGAAGTAACCAAAACCCTACAAAAACGAGATACTAACTTCCCTCATTTCCAGTTGTCAGATTGATGAGCTTGTAAAGTGCAACAAAAGCAATTCAATAAGAGGAAGCTAAAAGTTTTAGAAAATGACAAAAACCATATAAAAGAGATGAAGTCCCAAAAACTAGTAAAAACTTGAGAAGGTGAAAATCTTAATAAGTTGACATCTAGTGATCCAAATGAAGACCTGTATATTTCAGAAATGCCATATTGTAGGAAACACAGTGATATGAATTTCTCCACAAAAGTTCATAAATAAATGCAAAAGCAAAAATACTAACATAAGCTAGCAGTATGACCTAAAGGTGGGGCTAAAATATCTCGAAAGCATCAAATTTGCAAATCGTAAAGAGTATTAGAAGCGTCTTTCTCTAGGAAACACAATGGTCCAAAACTTGTTAGAACAGGACACAAAGTGAAGTGCCAACAATGTGAAGAAACTTGAAAATGCAGTAACTTATTAACTACTGATCAGTGAGCTATCACTTTGAACTCGTGAAGTAGCAAAGGATAGGAAGATCCACGCAGCAACAAAGAATGGATGGCCTGAATCAGCCACAATTTCCCTTCATTCACAAGAGTCTTATTGCAGGCCGAGGTGAACTACCAAGCTTTTGCAGCCCTGAATTGTTGGCTGCAGAAAAGTTTAACAGAAAATATCTCTTCCAATTCTCATGGTTCAAAAAAGGTTGTACTCTTCTGATGCATTTTTGATCCAGAGCAAGTATGGATATCAGAATCCTTTGCTCATCTCAAGGATCATTCTTACCGACCATCCATGATATTTGAGTTTTTTATTCTTATTCATGATTATGATTTCTAAACCCATAACAAGTACTCCTGCATGTTGCAAGAATTTTCTGGCCTTCTGCAACATTGACCTATTTCCCTATTGTCAATGGAGCGATATCTCTATGGCCTTGATCCTCGGCCTTCCTCACACCCAATGTGGTCATGACTCTTGCTTGGTAATGATTGATAGGTTTTCAAAAATAGGCTCATTCCATTCTTGTACAGAGCAGTACCACTATAGAGTAGTGTGGCCGCTTGTTTTTACACAAAAATATTTCGTTTGCATGGGCATCCCAAATCTACCCCCACTTATTGGAATTTCAAATCTACTTCAAAATTTTAGACAAAATTGACGCTTATCTTGTACAAACACTAATGGGCATTGCACGTCATTCGTCTATTGATGGCCAATTAGAGGCTATAAATCACGTTGTAGAGGATTGCTTAGAACCCTTTGTTTCTCCTAGCCCCCTTAATGTTTATTGTGTTATCTATAACTCCTAGAAGTTCTCTAAACTTTAGAAACTTTTCTTTGCCAAGTCCTTTGGTAAAGATATCTGCAACTTGCTCTTCCGTTGGGAAATAGATAAGCTCCACTTCACCACTTTGAATCTTTTGTCTGATGAAGTGTTGTTGTACTTCAATGTGCTTAGTCCTGCTGCAAAAAACTAGATTCTTCGCCAATTTGATACAACTTTGATTATCGCACTGAAGTACTGTAGGTGTATCTTGTACCATATGTAGTGGCATCCCTTCCCTCCTCTGATCACATCATCCTTGAAAACTGTCACGTACGGTTCTGAATTGGCGGATCGCGAAGTCTGGATATTGTGCATGCAACCCATGCGCGGTCTCCCAAGTAGCATCACTGAGAGGTCGTCTGTCACAAGCAAGTCTCTCCAAGCTCGTGAATCCTAGAAGGCCGGTGTGTAGAATGAACCTCCCAACCATAGGCACCCCCTCTACCTACTATTCCCATCAACTGGCACATGGCATCCACCTGTGGGTGATCAGTCCACTTGGCATGCCTGGCCCCTGTGACCTGTGAATACTGAGTGACTCATAGGGTACCACCCCTGTGCCCCGCCAAAGACCTATGACCCTCTTGGTCACGCTACTTGCCGGCTAGCACCTCATCACTGACGGCTAGGGTCCCGACGGTCAAGACACACCGCATCTTTGACAGCTTGTCAGGCGGCCACACCGGATCACTACTTGTGACACATCGGTCCCTACTTGGGACAGATGTCCTCGTCGGTCACCGACCCTTGCCAACACTAAGCCTCAAGCCCTTTGGTAACCGGTCGTGACGAGGTTATGATAGAGTCGTAACTGGACTCTAACAATCCTTCCCTCCTCTAGCAAGTCATCGGTCCTCGATGACAAACTCTGGGTAAGACTTCTACAACGCCTGTCGCATCTCCCAGGTAGCATTTGACAACGGATGCCCTTTCCAAGTTACTAGATACTCTTGAAGGAGACCATTCCGCAATCGTCGCTCCCAATCTATCTGGCCCATAACCTGTGGTGTCTTTCTCCTCAAGAGACACTAGACCTTCCACCAGGCTATCGCCATCGTGCAAACATTTCTCAAGGTGGTTAACATGGAATACTGGATGCACCTTGCATCCCACAGGTAGCTATAGCTTATAAGCTACTTGGCTCACCTTCTTAATAATCAACCATGGTCCACAAAACCTAGGAGATAACTTGGCGCACTTTCCTGTGCATAGCACCTTCGACTTCGAAGCGACTAGTAAATACACCCAATCTCCATTCCCAAATTCCCAATAGGTACGGTTCTCACGAGCATAACTCTCTGCCCTAGCTACAGCCTTGGACAAGTTATCTCGTGCCAACTCTAGCTTCTGCTGCATCTGAGTCAAAAACTCTAAAGCACTAGGTACCCTATGCGGAATCCCTATGATTGCAGGACTCAGTGGCCGGAAACCATAATTGAGCTCAAATGGACTCAATCCAGTGGACGCATGTCTCTTATCATTATACGCGAACTCCAATAGCGGTAAATGCTTTACCCAGTCTGATTGCGTACTACTAACATATGCCCTAAGCATATCTTCCAAGATCTGATTCACTCGCTCTGTCTGACCATTCGTATGAGGATGCTCAGAGCTACTCATCTGCAACTGTGTTCCCAGCTTGGTGAACACCTCAATCCAGAAATTTCCCGTAAACTTGGGATCCTTGTCAGAAACAATCGACTTCGGAAGACCATGCAACCTGACAATATTTTGAATAAACAACTCAGCCACTTGCGGAGCTGTGACCTTCTTGGTCGTTGCGATGAAATGAGCCATTTTGGAAAACTTGTCTACCACTACCATAACGGAATTGAATCCCTTCTGGGTCTTGGGTAGCGTAATAATAAAATCCATAGAAATGCTTTCCCACCTTCCTGTAGGTATCTCAAGTGGATGTAGCAAGCCCAGAGGACTTACTCTCTCGGCCTTGTTCACTTGACAAGTCGTGCAACGTTGTGGACGTACTGTCTTACATCATGCTACAATCGTGGCCAGAAATAATGCGTTCTTAAAAGCTCACTAGTCTTATCAATAACAAGGAGCCCTGCACAGGGACTATCATGGCATTCATGAAGTATCTTACGATGAAGATCCTTCACGTCTGGCACGAAAACTCTTCCATTTCTCATTAACATACTATCCTTCACGGTATATGTTAGATATGTACTGGTGTGTGCCTCTACGGAAGCGACAGCCTCGACTGACTCTTCCGTTTGGTCGACTACCTTGCGCGCATTAGGCCACACACGCTGACAATGCGGGTCCTTTTCTTGAGCCTTCTTAATCTCCTCCATGAGACCACTGTCAACCACAATAAAGCTCGTCTAATGCAGTATATGAGATAGTGCATCAGCGACCACATTTTCCCTCCCTCTTCGGAAGCGAATTTCCAAGTGAAATTCCTGCATCAGCTCGGCCCACCGAGCTTGGCGGCCTTTCAAATCTAGCTAAGTGCAAAAATACTTTAAAGTATGATGATCTGTGTACACATAAAACTCGGCGCCATATAAATAATGCCTCCACACCTTGAGCACATGTATAATCGCATACAGCTCTTGCTCGTGTGTAGGATATCTCTGTTGAGCTGGTGTCAACTTTTTACTCTCAAAGGCTACTGGTCTACCCTCTTGGCTCAACACTGCACCTACAGCAATGCCACTTGCATCCATCTCTAGGTCAAAAGGCTTCTGGGTATCCACAATCTTGAGGACTGGAGCCATGGCCACAGACTCCTTCAAGTTCTCAAAACGTTGTTGAGCTTCAGCATCCCATCGAACCACAGTGTTGTTTTTCCATAACTGGTCCTTTAGAGGAGTAGCTATCCAGGAATAATTCCTAACAAACCGCCGGTAGAACTTACAAAAGCCTAAGAAAGATTGCAATTGGCGTATATCGGCAAGCCTCGGCCACTTCTTAACCACAGCCACGGTCAACCAAAATACCCTCAACTGTCACTACGTGACCCAAATACTCGACACGAGTCTTACACAACTCTGTCTTCTGAGCATTGGCATACAAGACAGAAGCTTGTAGCTTGCCCAATACGGTCTTGAGATGAACCTCATGCTCCTTGACCGCTTTACTAAAAACCAATATATCGCCAATAAAATTGACAACAAACTTGCCCATATAGTCTCGCAAGACATCATTCAAGAGCATCATAAACGTGGCTGGGGCATTGGTTAACCCAAATGGCATAACCAAAAACTCATAATGACCGAAACGGGTTCTGAAGGCCGTCTTCTGGACGTCTTCATCTCGAATCCGTATTTGATGGTTTCCATTTTTGAGATCTATCTTATTGAAAATGGTTGCACCTTGCAATGCATCCAGTAGATCATCAATCCTAGGCATCGGATACTTGTGCTTTACAGTGATCTTATTCAATCCTCTATAATCTAGACACAACCGGAAACTACCATCCTTTTTCTTGACAAGTAGAATAGGAGAGGCGATAGGTGAATAACTAGGATGGATGTACCCGAGCTTGAGATACTCCTCCAACATCTTTCTGACTTCCTCTCTTAGGCTCATCCGATAAGGAGGCCTACATACCCGACTTGCCCCTGGAACGAGCTCAATACGATGATCAACGTTCCGACTAGGCGGCAATCCCTCTGGCATATTACTAATTAGCACGTGTTAAACTGAGTGCGGATGGACTTCTCCGACTCACTTGCTAAGTTACCCTGCTTCGCAATTGGCAAAAAGCAAGGGATGATCACCGAATCGAAAGGCGAAAAGCCCTACCCTACCAGCGACCTACCACAAAAAGCCTACTGCAACTGACAGATCTGAAAAATACTGAGTATTGAAGAAGTTACAAACAGATTCACGAATCCTATGTGGGCTGGATTTTCACAAAAGCACAAAGAATAATCAAGCCAAGAAGTAGAAGATGCTCAAAGGCTGCCAGAAGATCAACAATCCACCATAGGACTTCAATCTGCTATCTTATGGGCTCCAAATCTGCCAACATAGCACCTACAGTAGGGTGTTGGCTCTCCAAGATTGCACCAAACTCTAACTGAAGATGCTCATGATGCCAAATCCCACACAAGTCTCAAAAGCAACTGCTCTGATACCAAATGTCGAAGTAAATACACAAAATTACCTAGCAAATTTCCACTTTATTAATCTCAAGCAAATGTACATTGATTAACACTTCAACTCTTCTCATTGATCCTGTAGTTAGGCCATTGTACATGTTGTATATCCTTACTATGCCTAAGCTATATCCAAAATACACTGAAGCTGCAGAATTGGTTATTCTACGGTTTTACACAAACTTTTTGCATAGACTTGACATTCGCAAAAATACACGAGATTCATGTGAATTGTATTGATTCTCAATATCCATTTCCATCCTTTATAAGTTCTTCATTCTAGCAGCTAAAGGTACGTCTCCTTGCGCACTAGATCTTCTCCACAAAGTTGCCACCCTTGTAGATGAAAATTGAAATTGAGAGTTGGTTAGGGACACTACCTTCTTCATCTTGAAGATGGTCGAATCAATCTACGTATGATGATCAATCCCATTTGTTGAGTATCTCATTCTCTCAAATCTTGAACTGATGCTCTAATACCATGTTAGAAAACCGACTCGCTCATACAAGTTACCCAAGACAAGATTTCTATTGTTGTTAGACAATAGTCATACACATGAAAGAGAACACAAACAACAATGATGAAGCATAATGATGAGATATACTCCAACTATGTCCCATAGCAATGACTATGGCGCACTAAATACTTATAGACTTTGGCATCAAGTCTCTATTCCAATAATAAAAATGATGTCTCTAAATTTGGTAAAAGCACCCAATACCTACCTATAGCAAAACTTGTGCTCCAAACAGGCACTAGAATCTCAACTTGAGACTAACTAAAGTCCTAACTTGACCCCTAGAATTAACACGCAGGCATGGCCCAATAATCCTAATTAATCCTAGATGACAACAAACAAGAGAGATGGGTGCACATTGATTGTTGATAATTGGAGTGATGTGGGCAATAGACCTCTCCAAGGTTGCCTTGCCTATTCCAGAGGTGAAAAAATTTTATATCAATTCTTTGATTTTTTGGGGAGACAAAAAACGGCAAGTAATTTGGTTGATGTTAAGTCACAAGTTGTGGAATATGTGGGACCTCAAAAGATTATTCAATTTGTCATGGATTTTGAGCCTACTAACCGAGCAACAAGAGAGTTGTTGATGGAAAAATATGCTAACACTTTTTGGGGTGATTGTGTATCCCATGCAGTGAACAATCTCCTGATAGCTATCTCTGCAAATTCTGATGGTTGTCACCCACGATTGAGGAACCGCAGAATAGTTACCTTCATCACATCACCACTACTCTTTGTGCTTGTTCAAAACGTATGCCTCCAAAGAGCTTTTGAAATATTTTGAAACAAGTTTTGGATGTCAATATGATTCAAAGCCTTTTGGAATTGAGTACTATACTTCAGCAAGTGGTGGTAAGTAAAGTGGAAGGAATGGACCACGTCTTGAAATGCAACATGAGCTGGTTGCCGCACTTTTTCTTTATGTGATGATTTTTTGGAGAGATGCAAGTTTGTAATGAAGGTTGAAGTTGCAGTGCAAGATGAGGATCAAAGCCAAGAGCTCAAAGAAGTGTGCATCTGATATTAGGATGGTTTTCATACTGTACTTCATGCTCCAGCTTACATGCTTGATCCCGAATTTCCATGTAAGAAACAAGAGGCTGATCAGGAGGTGGTTATTGGATGGGAGGCAAGACTCAATAAGTTGGTACCTAAACAGCATATAAGAGAGATGAGATCCCAACTATCATTATATAGGAGGTGGGACGACAGGGTGGAAACATACACAAGAGGACAGAACTCTAGTAAATGGGATGCAATGGTGGGAGGATTATGGTTCCGAACATCGAAGCTGCAAAGTTTGGCAATTAGCATCTGAACACAGGGTTGCAATTCCTCTCCATGTGAGGGGCTTTGGAGCAGGTTTGCTCATGTTTCCAGAAAAATAAACAGGCTCTCAATTCTAATAGGACTCATGACATACTATTTTTGAATGCTTACTTACACTTATTAGAGCGATTGAATAATCCATCCATCAAGAGATACGTAGGGGAGGCTCATCCAGATCAAGATGAGAGTGCGGCAACCTCATTCTCCTACAACGACAGCGATGCAAGTAGTGATAACTCTGTTGAGTAATTTATGTAGCATCCATGTAACAAAATGTACCTCTTGAGTCTTTGAAACCATCCAACAATCTTAAGTAGTGCTAACTCTTGTCTTTAAGTCGTGGACTTATATGATAGTCAAGTTACTTCTTCAATGTTTCAAGCTTCATATCTGCTATGTAACATAATGTATGATGCATATTTTAAATTTTCTATTGTATTTAGATGACATGATGATGTATCACCTCCCCATTTCCCATATCCCATTTTTCATGAGATGTTCCTATTTATCATTCCCCAAAAGGGCTGTATTTCCCAGGTGGGAAACATTTCCCAAAACTATGTTTGCAAGCGATATAGAGGTTGGACAGTTAGTCTGAAATATTCATTTTTACATAGTATATTTTGGCTAAAGAAATTGGAAACCCTTGCATTGGACGAAGGGCTTCAAGCCAAGGTCTTGAAAGTTGGTCATTGGAAGTTGCATTGATCTTGGAGTTGACTTTGACTCAAGATCAAGATTTCAAGATGGTCATCATTGAAGGGTCGAGCTAAAATCTTGACTCAAGATCAAGATCAACATTTTGAGAGAAGGGACTACCAACAAAAGACGTAAAGTCTTCAAGGGGACTCAAGGTCAAGACCAAGAGATTGAATGCTCTTTTTACATTGCCATATTCACTGGTATTATTGGAAAGTTGGTATTGCTAATTAGCTCACAAATGGCATATGGACTATTTACTACAATAATAGTTGCTATTTGTAGTTATTTCAATCACTAATTTCTTGTTGTATCAAAACAATTGCATACTTATTGAAAAATACCTATTTTTGATAGTTCCTAATTTATAGCAAGCAATAAATTTTTCTTTCAGGATATAGCCCTCAATGTAAATCTGATTTAATCGCTTCGAGGATTCATAAATTGCCACCTTCCAAGTGTATCTCCAATAGGCCATTCATTCCGTGCCCAAATAGTGGAACCTCTCTTTCAATCTTTGTGTACGATAATCACTCAGTCGACTGTGGACTGTGGCTAATCACTCAGTGGACTGTGGTTAAACTCAAGTTCACAAAAGAGACTCGGTTCCATGGCCCTAACATGGTAGGACCCACTACCATAGACTAGTTTATGCACTTATTCATTCACATGGAAAATTTATTCCATCTCTTAAAGCCTGGGGTAATATCCAAGTCTAGGTGAATTCCCTATTTCCAACACACAAATGATTAGTCTGTAAGTGGTAGTACTTTCCATTGAACTACCGACTAGTGGCATTCTAGATTAGGTTCATGAAAAAACATGAAATTTGAACTACACTTAATTGAGCAACATCACCGATACAAATGGCGCTCACCAAGAATGAAGTGGGTATGAGATTCTGAAAACAGTTGAGTGCATGTATACATTCATTGTTAGAATTTGACTGTATAATGGTCGATTGAAAGCAAATATCATTTTGCAGCTAATGAGAGAACTTTGGAATGGAAATGCATGGTAGTGCGTTTATTACTCTAATGCAATTCAATTCCATGGGAACTGCAACATTATAAATCTTTCTTTGAGCATGAAACTTTGTAGGAAAGTCTTACCGTCCTCGAAATATCGTATCCAGCTTAGTTTAAATTTTCTATACTGCAAGTTGCTTTTCATTTCAAAATTATCGTCGTCTTAAAGACGCACGTGATAAGGCTAACAGTATGGGCTGGGGTGAGAGTGGCAAGCGCAAAGTGGAAGCAATCCTGGTGTGAAGTTAAGGACGAGACAACACGTTCTATAAAAGATTTGAAAGGTCACCACTCGTAATCTCGTATAGAAGCAGCAGTTTCTTGGAAGCAAAAGTAAACTCATATTTGTGCAGCAGGAACACTACCCAGGCCACCAGGGTCCAGCATTCGCGAAGGCTAAACACATGAGAACTTATCCAACACACCCAAATTACCATCTCGCACTTCATCTTTGGATTTGTTCATTACTAGCATCGATTTGAGAAAGAAAAAGGACGATTGCTGATTTTGAGTTTATTTACCTTTGCATTTCTTTGGCTCTCTTTACCATCTTCGATCATTTTTCTGTCTGTATCGAGTATATCTACAACGCTCCCTGACATATGTCTGCATCTTCCATCTCTGCATGCAAATTATTGTCAAGATCGATCAATATCATCACGTCTTCTTCTCTCATTTCTTGTCTGATAATTGATGAAACGAACCAACTTTTGGCGCCATTGTTTCATGCTTCAATAACTTCTTTCTTGAGCATCGTCGCTTCACCTGCAGAATAATACCATCTTCACTTTGACTGTTGAAGGCTGAAGTTTGAAGTTGAATCATACTATACAGTGTGACATGGGTGCAAATTGAAAATTGACACGATCTTCAGTTTGAATGTTGAAGGCTGAAGGTTGAAGTTGAAGCCTACTACACACTGTGGCATGGGTGCAACTTGAAAATTGATACGATCCTTAATTTGAAGTCAGATTGTATTTCCAATGCCCTATAATGTATTGGTAGAAGAGGTGAGCAGTAACTTCCTCATCACTTTGACATATCTTACAAAGCATGTGGGCATCACTTTGACATATCTTACAAAGCATGTGGGCAATGCCTCTCGAGATAATAGTAACGAGTAAATAGACCAACATGACAACTGCAACAATGTCCTAAATCCCTCTTAGTGCCTGATATTTGCCATTAGACTATGCCTCATTCATATTTTACAACCAATGCACAATGCACGATCATGAAGTTTCACAACATCTTTGGGAAAAGTTTGGTCCATATGTGACCATTGTAACCAGTTTTGATCATAGTTTCTTTTCTCTTTTGCCTTTTCAAATAACTTAATGTAAACGGTATCTCATTGGTACCTCATGTGTCAACTCATGTCCTTCACATGAAATTTTCCATCTTTTGAAAAAAAATCCGTGCGAGTACTTGGATTAAAGTTTCCTCCTCCCTCCTTGCTGATTTGGATCCACAACTCTCATATATGTATAAAGAGTCGTTGACATTTTTTAGAGTACGCATCAATTCTAAGAGCTATTTGATATGAAGCTATTTTTCAACAATCTAGAGAAATGCTTCATACACATCTAAGACATTGTTCAATTTTTCAAACCAGTTTGCACTTGCAAGTTTTCATGTGAAGGAGCTATTTCC
This sequence comes from Diphasiastrum complanatum, assembly GCA_029204225.1. Lineage (NCBI taxonomy): Eukaryota > Viridiplantae > Streptophyta > Lycopodiopsida > Lycopodiales > Lycopodiaceae > Diphasiastrum > Diphasiastrum complanatum. The sequence continues at coordinate 72,618,844 of CM055094.1, forward strand.
ACTTTGTTTTGTAGTTCTCACAAATAAGCTTTACGCAGTCTATGGTCAAGACGGAGATACTTGAGATAATTTGTAAATGCCATCCTTTGGGAAAAAAATTCATAGCATTCATGGAGCTCACTTAAACCATAAGTTACATGCATAGTATCATGAAGGGGCAAAACTTATACACTCTACCAATCTTGGATAATCGTGCATCATCCATGTGAAAAACACTTCCTAGCTCAAATGCATGATAACCAAACGGACTTGAAACATTATAAACGTGTACCCCTCTCCAAAAAATTTGCAACTAATTGACAAGAGATTCTAAATAGGCCATAATAATTTTCATCTCTAAATGAATTGGAGTGATGACTACAAAAACTAAATGGCCTTTTGCCATTGCCATACATCGTGCTTTGTTGTAATTCAGAAGTACCACTAGCCAAGTTGCCAAAGTCAAAAAAATTGATGCATGTGAGGGTGGGGCATTTGAAATTGGAGGGAAGAGATTATGGGATGGAGGTTGTCAAAATACAGTACTTTGGACCTTACTTGAGTCTATTAATGACTCACAAGAGTGATTGATTGATTGATCATAAAACAAATGCAAACTAGACACACAAAATTGAGATCTAGATTCACAATTCTACATGCATCAAGCAAGAGCAACCCAAAATCATTAACCAAAAGTGATGTACACCACACACACGTGTGAAACAGTACTCAGTACAGCCTGTAGACAACAAATGATGTTAAGAACACTTAGTTCTTGCTTAGATCCAAAGGAAATCAATGTACATAGTGTAGAAGGTCAAGTTTGCCAATAAGCTCTCAAAAACTAATCTAAGGCATTACTATGGAGAGAAGTAATACATAGAAAGCCTCTTCCCCACCTCAAGTTAGGTGAAAATCCAGCATGTAATAAGGAAGATGATTGAGCTTTCTTTCCCTAATTTGCCATTCTAGCCTCATCCTTGAGTCTTGCTATGTAGGTGTTTAGATTGATCAACCTACTCCATAAATCTAGGAATTTGGTCCTATAATGTAGGAACTACTACCAAACAAACTTGACCAACTTTATAGACATGATCTGACCTACTCTAGTGTATCTTCCCAGGTGGCACCATGGCCTCACACATGTGGGACCCACTTACATGGTTTTGATCAAGCTAGATTTGCCAATTTTTGGCAATTTCTCACACTCCTCCTCATATTTAGCTTGATCTATCTACAACTCTCTTTGCTTGATGGATGAATACTTTAGAAGTGTCTAAAAAATCCAACTACAAACAAGCAACTTTTGAGACTCCAATAGAGAATGATGTCCATGAAGGATCTTTCAACACCTCTTAAAGGATCCCTTACATGATGTTCCATTGTTGTGTCTATATACATGTAGCATACTTCAAAGCTAAACATCATGCCAAGCTATGAATTCCAAGGCTTTTCATGCACTTTATGATACATCAATTAAGCTATTAAGTGCACAAATAATGTTGCCAAAGACAACTTGCCTTGCTTGATTCATATGATTGAGCCTTGATGGTTCCAAATTGTTACTCAAGAATTTTATTGGAGTCCTTGGGTCTTGAGCTTGCTCCTCCTCTTGACTTCACTCCAAGCCTTCAAATTGAAGTGGACATGCAAACCACTTTCCACAAGTTGACCAACACTTAGTGTATTTTTGGTGATTGATGGTACATAAAGAACATTTTCTAGATCCATACTTTTTGAGGATTCTAGACACAAAGAGATGGTACCAACACCATCTATCCTACACTCTTCATCACTTGTAGTTAAGACAAACTTTTTAGCATCATTGAAAGATTGTAAAGTTGAGAAAAAAAAAATCCTTTTCATAAGTCATGTGGGGACTTTCCCCACTATCAATCCACCAAGTGTCTCTTGAATTGTCGTGGCTTGTTGGTGGGGATGTAGATGCCATCAAGAATAGATCTCCTTCATCCTCCTCCTCCTCATGTGCAAGGTTTCATTGTTTGTTTTCCTCCTCTTGTGCTCTTTTCCTCTTGTAGCATTTAGATGATCATTTTTGTCTTCACTTGTCCTTTGTCTTTGAACTTGATGCTTGATCCTCCTCCTTGGCCTCCTTTTCTTGATCTTTCTTGGATCCCTTGGTCTTCTTCTTGCTCTTGAATGAGAAATTTTGTTAGAAGATTCTTCTAATGGATTCCAGATGCCAAAAGAGCCTAATAGATATCAAGTGAAGGAATCGAACCGCCAAACTATATTAAGGAGCATCGACAAGTAACCAAGAAGTGTGAAAATTGTCAACATTTCCTAGCTAGTTTGAGGCCTAAATTGGCTAAAATTGTAAATAGTTTTGGTTCTGGAGTTTCACACGTGTGAACCAGGCCACAATGTTTTTATTTACTGTATTTTTTCAGTATGATGAAGTGTCAAACTTCATACCCTTCAAAATGAGACCATTTTGATGTATTTTGGTCATATAAGCCATTTTTAGCTATTTTTCCTATATAGGGAATATCTAGGGTCAAGTACCTTCTAGAGAGAGGAGAGAGAGTCATCTTCCTCATCCATAAATAGTAGGGAAGTCGTGGAGAACAGGTTGGAGAAACCTTTTGTATGCTTCATTGAGATCAATAGATCATTGTCATTGTTTCTTCCTCCATTGAGAGCATTGTTGTGTGTATTGTCTTCAAGCTATTGTGTATGATCTTAGGTGCTTTCCAAAAGTGGTAGGCTGATGTATTATGGACTGTATAATGCTATTTTGGGCCGCACTTGATGTTTATGGAAGTTTCCATTTGTGATAAATGCTTTTTGATCAAGTTCTTTGCATTCTAGGTAGCATAGAATGTGTTGCCAATTCCTAGCTTATGTAGTTTGGAGTGCAAGCATTCAAGCCAATGATCTTGGAGTTTAGATCCACTTAGGATCTGTATTTTTCACATGGTATCAAAGCTGGTTGGCTTCTATTTACAGTAAGTATTCCATTTTTGGTGATATTTGGATGTTTGATCAAGTTCTAGCATGATTTTGCATTGCTTTGTTGATCAAATCTTACTAACCTTTGTTTTGTGAGTTGAACTTGTGGATCAAAAGCATATTTCAGGTCTATTGAAGATCAGAGGCTGAAAAGAAACTATTTTGGATCAGATCATAACACCTAATCATCTGTGATTGTGAGGCTTGTGCATATTCAATACTAACAATGTTCTTTTCAATCCTATTGTAGACAATCTCCATTCTTGGATGAACACTCTCCTTAAGTGGATGAAACTTCTCCTTAAGTGGATGACAAATGCTCTTTTGAGTGAGTTGTAATTCTCCTAAAGGCTGAGCAAAGCTCCCATTTGGATGAAAGATCCCCTTTTTTGGGTGAACATATTGTAAGCTCCATTGTGAAGAGCATATTGTAAAGATTGTCATCAATTTTGGCATAAATTTTGGTGTACTTTGTTGAGCATGTAAGTAACTCTCCTTATGTAATTTGATCGGAGCATTTGCTGGAAGGTGTTAACCATTATGCAAGTGTGTTTTCAGGTTCTTAACAGGTTGAGGAACATTCTCATGTGAAGTGATCTTAGATCTACATCTAAACACCAAGATTTGACAAGATAGTGAAGCTAGTCTTGTGATTCACTAAGTGTGCTCATTCATTCACCTCTAAATCTTGTATTTATCACTTGCTGGAGTTTATAAACTTTTAGAAGTGTGGTTTACATGTGGTTTTACAGGTTGAATCAATATCTTAGTGTGTTGATCATATGTTGATCAAGTTTGTTCATTACTAGGTAATCTTGGCATCCTAGTTTTGGGTATTTTCTAAGAATGCAAGTAACTCTTCACACCATAACTTGATTTGGTCACTTGCTGGAAAGTTTGAGAGCTTAAGCAAGAGTGTGTTCAGGTTGGTTTGATTTTGTAATCCATTCTTAGTGTGTGCAAAGTGTTGCATGTGTTTCAATCTTCCTTTCTATGCTTGGAAACCATCTAGGTTCAAGATAGAAGTGTTTTAGGGTCCTAAATCTTCATAGATCTCTTTATCTATCATTTGTTGAGAGAAAAGTGAGTGCTAAGTGCTTTAGGACAGAACCTAAAAGTTGAAGAAACATTAGAATCATGGCTTCCAATGGTGGGATCATGCTAGAGTCTAGTGAAAGGTTGAGTTCATCAAACTACTCTACTTGGAAAGTGAGGATGGAGTCCTTACTTGAGTTGAATGAACTCATGGACATAGTTGCAGAAATTGAAGAGAGACCTCTCACACTTCAAGAGCAACAAAGGTTTGATAAGAAGGCCAAAAGGGCTCTTCATATCATTAAAATGAATGTTACAAATGAACTTCTCAAGGAAGTTGGAAAGTGTCAAAGTGCAAGTGAGGCATGGAATGCCTTAAAGAAGCTCTTTGAATCAAAGTCCACATCTAGGGTATTGACCCTAAGGAGACAAATATTTTCTAGTAGGCAAAGAGAGGGTGAAAGTGCTCATGCATTTATCTTGAGAGTTAAGTCCCTAAGTGATGATTTAGCATGCATTGATGAGAACATAAAAGATGGTGAAATAGTCCAAGTTATGTTGAATGGTTTGCTAAATGAACATGCTAACCTTGTGCAAAGTTTTGCCATTCAAAGAGTCTTGCCAAGTGTGGTTGACTTGCAAGAAATCTTATTGGCTGAAGAACATAGGTTGCAATCAAAGCTTGATGGTGCATCCTTGCAAGGTGGAGGTGAAGAGGCTTTCTTCACAAAAGGCAAATTCAAGGGCAAAGGTAAAGGCAAAGGGAAATGGTCCAAAGGTGGTAACTTTGATCATGATGATCACTCTTCCTCTTCCTCTTCTACTAAGAACAATAAGTCAAAGTTCAAGTGCTTTTATTGTGGGATAAAAGGTCATTTTGCAAATGAATGTTATAAGAAGAAAAGAGAGCAAGGAGAGAGGCAAGGAAATCTTACAATAGATGAGGAAGAACATAACACATGTGAATCACTTGTTATGACTTCAAGTTTGTTAGCCAACATAGATGATAATGATCCTTGGTGGATTGATAGTGGAGCCTCATCTCACATGACAAGACATAAGGAATACTTTACATCCTTATTGTCTTATGAGGGAGAAGGTAACATCATCTACACTGCAAATGATGGTCAATGTGACATCAAAGGCATAGGCACTATTCCTATTTCCCTTTCAACAATTAGGAAAGCAAATCTTGAAAATGTTTTGTACATTCCTTCAATCACTAAGAATTTGCTTAGTGTAAGTCAAATGATTGACAAAGGACTTGATGTGGAGTTCATTGGAGATGCATGTTTGATAAGTAAATGTGGATCCTTGATTGCTCAAGGTAGGAGGCATGGTAAACTTTTCAAGCTTGATGCATGTGTGATATCTAATCATGAAGGATGTATGGCTAGGGAGCAATTGACAAACCAAGAAGTTTGGCACAAGAGGTTGGGCCATCCCAACTTCAAATCTTTGGAGGTAATGGCAAAGAAAGAGCTTGTTCTTGGTCTCCCTAAAAGTCTTGTTGCAAACAATAGTGTTTGTGAACATTGTGCCTTGTCCAAATCTCATAGACTTGCTTATTCTAGATCTACTTCTAGATCTAAAGAAGCTTTTCAACTTGTGCATTCTGATATTCATTCTTCTAGTACAACTAGCAATGGTGGGGCAAAGATGTATGCAACTTTCATTGATGACTTTAGTAGGTATACTTGGATCTATCTTCTTAAAAGTAAGGATGAAGTGTTTGCTGCATTTGTCAAGTTCAAGAATGAAATGGAAAACCAATTCAATACAAAGATCAAATGCTTAAGATCTGATAATGGAGGGGAATACACCTCAAATAGGTTCAAAGACTTTTGTATAGCACATGGGATTAAGAGGGAGATGTCTAGTCCTAGGACTCCACAACAGAATGGAGTGGCCGAGAGGAAGAATAGAACCCTTTGTGAATGTGCCAAGGCAATGAGACTACATGCCACTCTTGCTAAGTCTTTTTTGGGGGAAGCTTTAGCATGTGCTAACTATCTATGTAATAGATGGACAAGTGCTTCCTTGGATGGTAAAACTCCTCATGAGGTTCTTTATGGTAGAAGGCCGAGTGTCAAGCATTGTAGGATCTTTGGATGTACATGTTTTGTCAATATCACACTTGATGATAGAACTAAAGAAGATCCTTCATCAAAGAAGGGTGTGTTTGTTGGCTATAGTGAAGTAAGCAAGGCTTACAAAGTGTACATTCCTTCTACAAAGAAAGTTGTCATAAGTAGGGATGTCATCTTTCATGAAGAGAATGTTTCCAATGTTGTTGATGTTGATGTTGATGTGCCTACTAATCATCATGATGTGCAAGATGTCTTGGATGAAGATGGAGATGCCACTCCAAAGCAAACTTCAAGGAAGACTCAAAGGCAAAGGGCTAAGCCATCAAGGCTAACCTATGATGAAAAAGGAAAGCAAGTGGTGGACAACTCTAACTTTGCTTTTCTTACCTCTTTTGATGAACCAACTTGTGTAGGTGAAGCAATTCAAAAGAAGGAATGGATCCAAGCCATGGATCATGAGCATCAAGCACTCATCAAAAGCAACACATGGAGGTTGGTAAAGCTTCCAAAGGACAAGAAGGCAATTGGTTGTAAGTGGATCTTCAAGATCAAGACAAATCAAGATGGATCAATCAACAAGTACAAGGCAAGGTTGGTGGCAAAGGGGTATGCTCAAGAATATGGTATTGACTATGATGAGACCTTTGCACCCGTGGCAAAGATGGTAACTATTCGAATCCTAATCTCTCTTGCAACTCTTTATGATTGGGATATGTGGCAAATGGATGTTACTAATGCCTTCTTGAATGGTGATCTTGAAGAAGATATTTACATGGAGCAACCCAAGGGCTATGTTTCACATGATGAGCCTAATCATGTGTGCTATCTCCAAAAGAGTTTGTATGGGCTAAAGCAAGCACCAAGGAGTTGGTATGCTAAGCTCAATTCCTTCTTACTTTCTCAAAACTTTGTTATGAGTGAGTATGATCATTCTCTCTACTTTAGATTGAATGAAAATGATATCACTTTACTTTTGATCTATGTTGATGACATTATCTTAAGTGGTGGTAACAATCTAGATATAGATGAAATCAAGATGGCACTCAAAAGAGAGTTTGAAATTCAAGATCTTGGTAAACTTCATTATATCTTAGGAATAGAGATTATTAGAACTTCTAAATCTACATTCATATGTCAAGAAAAGTATGTTAACTCTATTCTAAAAAGGTTTCATATGGAAGATTGTAAAGTTGTTTCTACTCCTATGGAATCAAATGTAAAGCTAACTACAAGAAGTAATGAAAGATCCTTCAAGGACATTACTCTCTATAGAAAGCTAATAGGATCTCTTATATGGTTAACCATCACAAGACCTGATCTAAGCTTTGTGGTTGGTAAACTAAGTCAATTTATGCAAGATCCTAGTGAGGCTCATTGGAAGCTAGGAAAGAGAGTACTTAGATACATCTCGGGATCTAGAGATTTTGGCATCTTGTATGGAGGTACTACACCTAACCTTTGTGGATTTTCAGATTCAGATTTTGCAGGTGATCAAATGGATAGGAAGTCAACAAGTGCCTTTGCAATCTATCTTGGAGATGGAGTGGTCTCATGGCTATCAAAGAAGCAACCAACTATCTCTCTATCTTCCATCGAAGCCGAGTACAAGGCATTAACAACATGCACCAAGGAGATTCTTTGGATCAAGAGGATGTTATTGGATCTTCACTTGCTGGAACCAGAGAAGACTCCAATCATACTTTGTGATAACCTTTCAGCCCAAAGCTTGGCAAGCAATCCTGTTTTTCATGCAAGGAGCAAGCACATTGAGATTGCTCACCATTTTGTGAGAGATCAAGTCATTGCCAAAGAGGTGGAGCTTCAACATGTCTCTTCAAAGGAGTGTGTGGCTGATATCTTCACCAAACCATTGGGAAAGGACCTATATTTAATGCATAGATCTAATCTTGGAATGTGCTCAAAGACTATGTTGAAACTAGCATCCAATGTTGAAGAGGGAGTGTGAAAATTGTCAACATTTCCTAGCTAGTTTGAGGCCTAAATTGGCTAAAATTGTAAATAGTTTTGGTCCTCACACGTGTGAACCAGGCCACAATGTTTTTATTTACTGTATTTTTTCAGTATGATGAAGTGTCAAACTTCATACCCTTCAAAATGAGACCATTTTGATGTATTTTGGTCATATAAGCCATTTTTAGCTATTTTTCCTATATAGGGAATATCTAGGGTCAAGTACCTTCTAGAGAGAGGAGAGAGAGTCATCTTCCTCATCCATAAATAGTAGGGAAGTCGTGGAGAACAGGTTGGAGAAACCTTTTGTATGCTTCATTGAGATCAATAGATCATTGTCATTGTTTCTTCCTCCATTGAGAGCATTGTTGTGTGTATTGTCTTCAAGCTATTGTGTATGATCTTAGGTGCTTTCCAAAAGTGGTAGGCTGATGTATTATGGACTGTATAATGCTATTTTGGGCCGCACTTGATGTTTATGGAAGTTTCCATTTGTGATAAATGCTTTTTGATCAAGTTCTTTGCATTCTAGGTAGCATAGAATGTGTTGCCAATTCCTAGCTTATGTAGTTTGGAGTGCAAGCATTCAAGCCAATGATCTTGGAGTTTAGATCCACTTAGGATCTGTATTTTTCACAAGAAGAAGTTCCAAACCCCAGATTTACCGGGAACACCAATATCAGAAGGTCGACAAGTCATGGACCGACCAATGAGTGAAGACAAAGCGTAGTGCCTCCCCAACATATTTTATGGCGACAGAAACAAAAGCATGGCCGAGTCGGCATAATGACTTGGATCTATTTGTAAAATAATGTTAAAAACCCTTAGAAGGTGCATTGTACTCGTAAGCCAATGGGCCAAAATAAGAAAGGACCCAAAGTAGTTAAAAATGCAATTTGTTTTATAACTTTTCAAATAGTCAAGTTCTTATGGCACATGGTTTTTGGGTGAACAAAAAACCCTAACCCTAACTTTGTTTATAAGTAGGGATGTGACACCATGTTTGATTCCTTTTCATTGTTAAGAATAGATATTGAGAGAGAGAGAAAAGAGAAGCCTTCTCTTCCATTTTTCTTACTTTGTGAAGCCCTCCTATTTTGCTATTGTATGATTGTTTGTGGATAAATGAATGTTTGAATGTTATTGTTTAATCATGCTATCACATTCTAGAATGATCATCAGCTCATGCTTTCATCCATCAACCCACAAAATCGCACATTTGCAAAATAGGTGTTAGCAATCTATTTGGAGAGATCATTAAGATCCATTAGGGAGGATTTCCTTCCATTGCTCCCCTCCCTTGAGAAGATAAGCCTCAAGAGGAAAAGATCTAGAGCTCTGTCGCAAACAGAGCTCCTCATGAATATTCTATCTAGCAAGATCAATATTTCATTGGGAGAGTTCCTGAAGTTGGTGCCAAAAGCAAAAGAAGTCTTAGCGCAAAAGTTACCTCAAGCAGAACCAAAAGTTCATCAAGAGCCACTTTTTTGTGCTGGATTTGAAGAATCTAATGAAGTACTCCATGTCAGATCCGCTTGAAAAAGTTACAATCTGAGAGCTCAACAAAGGTTTTTGATATTGTATAGGCCACATCTGACCAAAACAGTGATTTTTTAAGTTATTTTCCAAAAATTACTTTTCTTTCTCTTTTCCGTGCTGATGACTTTTTTGACTTTTGCTCATCAATAGTTTCTCATTTTTTTTTTTACTGTCTTTTCCAAAAAACTCAACAATAAAATATTGAAAACAAAAAATTTGAAAAACAATAAAAATAAAAATCTTTGAGATCAGGCTTGCTAAACTGGCGGAGCAGACTGCCAAAACTTGCGTAATCGGCTGCCATTCATTGGAGTATCCAATCTTTTTCCATCCAAGTGCTCAAGAATTATTGTGCCATAGTTCAGAATTTCCTTCACTTTATACAGACCTTCACTGCTAAACTTCAATTTTTTCTTGATTAGCTTAGTTTTGTACATCAATGCAAGGTCTCCTGCTTTCAAATTCTTTTTGTGCAATCGACGATTGTGCCATGCCTTGCGGCAGGCTTTCCCTGCTACTAACGCGTGAATTGTCATCAATCATGTTTCACATAGTTTGTGTAACGCTTCATGATGTAGTTGTACAAACTTATCATCATTTAATCGTTCTATTGTCGCTATGCGTAAAGATGGGATTAAAAATTCAATTGGCATGACAGCATCTTGACCATAAACCAGTTGAAAGGGTGTTTGATTTGTACTATTTTTGTAAGCGGTTTTGAATGCCCATAACGCTGCATACAATTTATGTTTCCAATCAGACTTACTCGCTTCAACTGTCTTTGTCATAATAGTGCAGAGAATCTTATTGGAAGATTCAGCTTGGCCATTCTCTTTGGGATAGTAAGGAGTACTAAATCTATGTATAACAAAAAAATCTTCCAGTAAACACTTTATTGTTTGATTAACAAAGTGTGTACCAGGTCACTGACAATCTCGATCGGACATCCAAATCTGATCATAATATTTTCATAGAGAAACTTGGCCGTAGATTTCTTATTGGCAACTTTGACAGCTTTGGCTTCAACCCAATTGGTCATATAATCAGTTGCTACGATAATGTATTGGGCCTGAGATCCTTGTGCGGTAGGATGAATAGGACCAACATAATCCAGTCCCCATTTTTCAAACGGTGCTTGCGATAAAACCGAATGCAAGGGTCCATAGTTCTGTCTAGTAGGTTGTCGTGCTCGCTGGCAAACATCACATATCTGAATATAATTTTTTGTGTCCTTATGAAGCGTAGGCCACCAAAAACCTGATTGCAAAAGTTTGCGAACAGTAATATCTATAGAGAAATGTCCTCCGCCCATGTCATCATGTGAAAACATGATTAAATCTGGTACTTCATGCAGTAAAACACATCTACGTAGAATATTGTCTGATCCACGACGATATAATTGTCTTGCAATCAATTGATAAGGTTGAGCCTTATGAATCAATTGCCTCTTCTGTACTTTTGTCAAAGAGTCATTCGATTGTCCTAGCATCAAATACTCAACAATATCTGCTGCCCACTCAGGTACTGCTTCTACATAGAACAATGCAACATCTGGTAATTCATCATCCACTTCAGTATTAACTAGTGCGGATTCAATTCGCGAAATGTGATCGGCTAGATAATGTTGCTTGCCCTTTCAAGCCACAATTCGAAAGTCAAAACAATGCAGCATCTGGTAATTCATCATCCACTTCAGTATTAACTAGTGCGGATTCAATTCGCGAAATGTGATCGGCTAGATAATGTTGCTTGCCCTTTCAAACCACAATTCAACAATCAAATTTAGTCAATAATAGTAACCATCTTGCAATATGTCCAATATTGCATGTCTTGTTTACCAAGTAAAGTAATGGCTGGTGATCCGTCTAAAATACAAAGTACATTTCCATGAGGTAGTGACGAAATTTTTGAACAGAAAAAATCATGGTGAACGCTTCACGTTCTGTTGTTGAATAATTCTTCTCCAGATCTGTAAGCTGTTTGCTTGCAAATCGTATAGGATAACCTTTCTTATAATCACTTGGCTGCGTCAAAACTGATCCAATGGCGTATTTTGAGGCATCCATATGAACATGAAATTCAATCGTCCAATCTGGGGAACGCAGAATTGGTGCTGAAGTTAATGTTTTTTTTAATTTTTCAAAAGCTTCTAATGCCTCTACTGTCCAAATAGGAACAATAGTCAGTTTGTATATAGCTCATGCTTAATCCGCAAAGAAGATAATAAAAATTCGATAGTAGTTCACATGACCCATAAACACATAAACTCCACGAATTGTTGTTGGCGGTGGCAATTCCACAATAATTTTGATTTTAGAATAATCTGTTGCAATACCATGTCTCGATATCACATGCCCAAGTACAACTCCGTGGGAAACCCATATCTGGCATTTTTCTGGATTAAGAGAAATTTGATATTTGCGACATCTTTCAAATACTTTCTCCAATCGATCCAGGTGGTCTGCATCTAAACTATGGACTCCCAGGTCATCCAAGTAAATTTCAAGGAATTTCTGTAGATAATCTTTAAAAGCGAATTGCATTACTCTTTGGAACGAACTTGGTGCATTACAGAGTCCAAATGGCATTAATTTGTAAGCATAGGTGCCCCATTCTGTTGCAAAAGCGGTTTTGTGACGATCGGCATCTACAATCTTAACCTGGTTGTAACCACTAAATCCATCCAGCAAACTATAAGCTTCCGCTCCAGCAAGGCGATCCAAAATGCTTTCAGTAAAAGGTAACGGAAAGTTATCCTTCCGTGTCACTTTGTTCAACGCCTTGAGATCCACACAGATTCTCAATTTCCCATTCTTCTTAGGAACAATGACAATCGGTAAAACCCATTCGGTATGCTCGATCTCATAAAATGAAATCGGCGTCAAGCAGTCTCTGAAGCTCTTTCTTTATCGGATCCGCAACATTAGGATTACATCGATAGAATTTTGTAACCTTTGGAACTGCATCAGATACTAAAGGTATGGTATGTTCAATAACTGACATCGGAATACCCTTCAGATCTTGATAAGTCCATGCAAAGCAATCTTGATACTTAATAAATAACATGCGAAGTGCTTGATACTATTCAAGATTAAGTTGTGATCCAACTTGTATAATCTTTTCTGGTTCTCCTGGTTCAGCAAGATTCATTGGTTGTGTCCTAGTTGGGCCATCGTAAACATCTTTCAATTATGGCACCTGGTCTTTGGGTTCACGATGTGCTTTAGGTAACATGATAACCACATCATCCAATGTATAACATTTAAAATGTTCAGGCATATCATGCTAGACTACATCTGCTTGTTCTTTTTCGAAAGGACTTGTCTTGAATCTTCGCTTAGCTTTCTTAGCAGGAATTGATCGTGGAGGTGATGACTTTCGAGACGATGATGTCTTGATAAAATTCTGACTTGTAGAATCATCCTCGACTTTTCCTTTGCCTTTATCCAATAAGGTGGAACATTCACCGAATCAATATTTTGAGGAGAATTTTCCCATTTCAGGACCGTATTATAATGTTGCTTGGCTTGTTTCTTCGTCATTGACCCTGTGATCCTGTCTTCTCTTAACATAACTGCTTTGGATGGTTTTATTGTTGGTTCATCAGGAACATTATGCACTCCAAATCTAGTCGGATCCATATGATTTAGAATCTGCTCATCCGTAAGTTCTGCATTGTCATCATAAGTCAAGGCATGACTCACAGGTATGAGGTCATTTTCAATCGGATCTGGTTTAGATTTCGTTGATATCCAAGTTACATTCAGCACATTTAATGGAAAAGTGATCGATGTATCCAAGGTTTGATCCAATAATGAAATCTCGTTCAAATCTGACTGATTATCTTGTTTACACATATATCCTGCTGTACAATCAATCATTGCAAGAGCTTCATTCCAATTGACAGTATCAGTTTGAGACTTGTAGTGAATTCTCATATTTTTCTCTGGTCGGTCACAAGTATGATCCATTGTTGATGAATCATCATCCTCTTTTTGAACCACTGGTTTGATAGTCCAAGTTGTAGGATCAACTTTGACTGCACGTTCACGATTTTCAAAAGTGATTTTCCCGGTATCCCAGTTATGAATTACTTGAGCAACTCGTAACTATGGACGTCCCAATAGGACTCGGTAGACATTTGGTGCTTCTGGTAAGTCCATTACTATGAAAGTAATGACGAACTGTACTCTCGCAATTCTTACAAGTATATCTTTAACCATTTCTCCCGGACGAACTGTCGTTTGATCAACTAGCTTAATGGCAAAAGTCGCAAGCTTGATCTTTGTAAGGCCCCATCACAGCTGCTTCCTTAGAAAATTGTCTATGTTGTATTGGTAGAGTGATATTCTTTTGTACATCCACTCCACTGTACATCCACTCTAGATATGTCTATATTGATGTGGGTGAGGGTTCTTGTCCAGAAAAAATCCATTTTTTGAGCTAGGTGAATGATCAGCCATATGCCATTTTGGGAACCTTCGCTGAGCACCTTACTCTCATTATGAACCTTCGCTGACATGCTAGATGGTCTGAAAATGTCAAAATTAGATTGGCCATAGCCTCAAATCTTGGAAAAATGCATTTATGAAAGTACTTGGTCTTGGGCGAAGGTTCATCCTTCGCCAACCCTGGAAAACGTTCGCTAGAGAGGTTCAGATCCCCAGAAACTTTCGCCGAAAATTTTTATAGCCTATCTTCACAATACTGTACATGCCTGCAAATTTTTGTTCAGAACTAATCAGCCAAACTAGTATTAAGTGTATGGACCCTCCAAATTCACCTATAAGTTGGCTGAATTCGATTCATTCCTCACTTGTGCTAGTGAAGTTCTTGCAAATTTTTCTAGCGACCAAAGCCTTCCAAACATTCTAAACTGCTTTCTAATATATTTTCGCGCGTCTTACTTTTCATTTCTGATCATCATGTCTTCCATTGATACATCCCAGTCCCCTCGCTATACTATCCATCGTGATATCCCATCTGCCATGGATATCATGATACTTCCTAGCACAAGCATGGTCACTCAGTGGATGACCCTTGCGGAGCCTCTGCTTACTGCAATGGGTATTCATGAGAGAGTCTTTTTTGGGAGAATCAAGATGGATTTCATCACTCTTGCCTTCAGTACGTGGAAGGAAGAGAAATCCAAATTTTACATCACCTTTCAGGGAGCCACACACAAGGTGCGCATGACTGAGGCCGCCCTTTCTGCCATAGGTATAGCGTCTGGTACCCAAGCCTCACCCAACCATAAACAGGTCAAACAAGCTATTAAGCCTTACATCGACCTAACCAATGATTTTCACTAGACCAACGACGAATATCTTCTAGATGCCATTACTGAGCCTTCCATACACGCTGTTGCCCAGCTTCAAAATAACTTTCTGATGGTTGGCAACCTCAGAAAAGACCGCATCACTTCTTAGATTCTGGATAGTCAAGTCTTATGCCAAGATAGCCAAAGCCCCTCTTGAACCATATAAGTGGTTCAAGACTGTTTCTAGTGAGCTCAAACGAGCCATTAAGAGCAATACCAAGCAGCAGTTCACTGCTGGCTCCTTGTTGTCTCTTCTAGCGGCCTCCCACCTTGAAAACAAAATCCATGGCTTCCACTTGGATTTTGTGCTTTCGGTTTATGAAGAAGCACCGGCCGAGTCATCCCACCAGGCCTCCAGCTCACATAGTCGACGTCGTCCATGCAGCGAGATTGTCATTCCTGACTCGCCTTCCGCGTCACAACGTTGTACTAGGCATAAATCGTCATCTGCGCTTCCACCCCCTGCTGCTACTCGCATTGAACTTCCTATTCCCCCCGCGTCTGATGCTTCCCTCACCTCTGCTTCCACTCAAGGACAGTTTGTGACTATTGGGGCTACCATTCCATTCGTAGTTTCCCAAGCCGTCTCACCCCCACAGACCGAAGCCGTCTCACCAAACACAAAGTACTTTATGGATATGTTCGATGATTCCGACCCCCTTGGGGCCTCCGAAGTTTTTGAAATGCCCCAAAGCCCTACACCCTTTGAACTCCAATCCCCTGGAAGAGGATTCGAACAATTCCATGACACTACTATTGATGTTGAAGATTCATGCCAGCAACCTCAAGATGAAGCCGCACCAGCCACACTTCAGGTCAACCAAGCTGTGAAATCACCGAAGCAGCTCGACGCCATAGTTCTGAGGGCTTTGAAGAAGAAGATGTTTTTGAAGAAGAAGTAGTACCGGCACCTATTCCATGCCAACCAAGGACAATACCATCAGGTCCTTCTACTATTGTCGCCTCTACGACAGTAGATTCTGGTGATGCTCTCGGTTTGGTCTCAAGCCTTGCGCAAGTGATCCAGTCTATGCTTGACAAGAAAAAAAAATGGAGCAGAGAATTTCAAATCTGGAATAAGAAAACACTCTCATCAACCAGAAGATAGTTCAGCTGGATCGAGAATTGAAGATTGCCAAGCAGCACGAAGACAAATCTGAAGCTAAAAAGAAGATGGCACAGCAACAGGCTGATCGCCTGGAAGGATACATCAGCTCCCTGTAGAATGTCTTGACAACCGCACAAGATCAGGTGGACAAGGCCGTGTAGGATGCAAAGCAGCAAGTGCAGCTGCTACAAGGTCAAATGTAGATGGTAGAGCAAGATCGCACATGTCTCCAAGGTGAATTGGATGCGACGACCCTTGAGCGTGATGTGTATCTTTAGACACAAATACCAGATCATCCGGTAACTCCGACGGAGATTGCGTATTTGTTCAAGAAAGTGGAAACTTACAAAGTATCCCTTCAAGGATTCCAAGGCCGTTTTGACAAGTTCAAAGGAGCAGCTTCAACTAAGTTGGCAAAGGCTAAAGCAACTATCAATGCCTATGAAAAAGTAGCCGCTCAGGTGTTGAAAGCTGGACCACAAATCCTCGTACCGTTCATGCCGGAATTCTCTCCTCCGCACCAAATTATAGTACCAATGGATACAAGGCTGGATTCGAGCATGGACCAAGGGGGAGCTCCAGAAACAGAAGAACAATCGCCAGTTTTACAGGCAGTGCAACCGGGTCCATCCTCATCATGGACCACACCATTATTCAGAAGGCCCATCAGCATCGAGGACCAGATCCATAGTTTCTTATCGCAACATCTGCATGAGTCCTCGCATGGTGGTTGGGTTCTTAAGTTCAAGACCTCGGAGATAGATGCCGACAAAGAAGTGGACAAAATACCCGCATTGGGAGAGCAGCCGGCATGGAGAGTTACCGTTTATAAGAAAACTCCGGAATCTATCAGGAGTTATGTGACCAGCCCTCGCCAATTGTGGGTAGATTCGAATTATGTGCCAATGCCGAGAAGGAATAAATGGAAGGATTTGGGATTGCCTATGGACAAGATCACAATCCATACGCCCAATTGGCCAATCATCCATCAGCCCTACAGTTGGACGATATTCGTGGATTTCCACTGGGCCTTACAAGCGTACCAGCGGGAGTATATCCACTCTCCCGATCCGACAGTGTGACAATCGACAATGTTTGCAAAAGATTTAACTCTGTTGGCATCAGTGGCAACCAGATGGGATGATTGCATTCCTCCTCTGGCATTCGATCCAAATAAACCGATGGCCTCAGAGAATATCAAGGATTAGTTGCCGGTTGCTCGTCTATATTTTCGTGCAGCAATGATGGGAGGCTCCTGGGAATCTCGCTTCACATCTTGGATGACCTCAAAGTGGATTGCAGGGGCCCATCGTTGTTTTTTGCCACATAATTTGGATTTTAATACTGCCCGACTCGACTTTATGGAGAAGGTGCGGTACCATTTAATAAAGATTCGTTGCAAAGCCAATAAAAGTCCCCAATAACTGCATCTCACAGTTGTCGTGGGACCGCCACCAGTTTTCGAGGGGGATACTGTTGGAGGGTTTGTGGAACCCAAGGCAACCCTAACCCTAGTTAATAAGTGAGAGGGATTTGGCACCCTACGTGTGTAGGTCCAACCCGATGATCACATAGAAATTTGATTAATTAGAAAGTCAATAAAAGGACTTTAGGCCTTTTTGCGGAACTTTTAATGTAGCAGGGCCTAAATGCTAAGTTAGGGAATAAAGTTTGGTTTCCCTCCAATCTGGATGGTTCCCACTCTTTTTTTAATTTGAATAATTAGAGAGGCAGAAATGGGCCAATAGGATTCAGAGGCCAGGGTCCTCCTCGTCTACTGTAAGAAGGGACCAACTCGAGTTTTTACACATGTTCATTTTCTCATTTCAATAAAGTAGATTGGTTCTCTTGTGAAATGGATTGATAAATGTCCTTGCTCTCTATCACTTTTCCTCCCTCTATCATGTTTATTTGTGTTTTGCTAATTGTTGGATCTGATTGTTATTGGGATTGCATGTTATTCTACTTTTTATGAGGGAGAAAGGGAGAGAGAGAAAGAGTAAGCTATCTTTGTTGTGGATCTAGTGTTAGTGGATGTAGTGTTAATTCTTAGGGTTAATGGATGTTAGAGTTAGATGTGGATCTTCATTCATGTTGAAATTTGAACTATACTATTTCTCTCATAGGAATGAATCTACGCGTGACAACTAACTTCGTCTCTTTGATGCTGGATTGACTAGATCTTGGTTTGAGATTAGGCAAAGAAAGAAACCCACTACACTTCTTCGATAACTCCATTGAGATATGCTATCTATACATCCATTTGATGTATTTCCAAATCTGTTGTAGCGGCAAATGATAGCAAAAGCCGAATAGAAGAATGTTTGACTACTGGACTGAAAGTTTTAGTGTAATCGATGTTGTATACCTGAGAAAATCCTCTAGCTGCAAGTCGTGCCTTTCTCCTATTGATGCTTCCATCTGTGTTGTACTTGACTTTGAAAATCCATTTGCAGTCAACTATGTTTCTGCTGGCAGGTAATTCGACAATTGTCCACGTCTGGTTCTTGATAAGAGATGAATACTCTCTATGCATAGCTTCTTTCCAGAGATCTGAATCAAGCTGACTAAGTGTCTCTTGGACAGCCGTCGGTTCCTGAACAAGATAAGTTGTAGACTCATCGATATACCGGTTAGGTGGTCTGCTATCCTTGAAGATCTTCTGGGTAATACAGATAGTTGATTATTTTCATTGTACTATAGTTGCTGATCTGCAACATCATCATCTTTTGATTCGTCGTTCATTTGTTGTTCGTCAAGAGTAGAAGAGCTTGGACCTTCAATAGGAATAGTCGACTAAGGAACTGGAAAGTTCAAAGCATCAGGAGAATCTGATAGGTCAAGTACCATCACATTCGAGATTTGATCTTGAAAGGAGAGCTCTAGGTCCAGTTCATAAAATTAGAAAGTATAATTGCAAATCTCCTCACGAAACCGCTCGACAAGCCACTCTTTACCAAGCAAAGAGAGGCAATTGGATTAAACGAACAAAGCTGCAAGGTTCAAGAGGGAGTGTCAGAAATGGTGAGCTCCTACAACTTTGTCGCAACACGAACAAGACACGAAGGTCGAACGAGAACAATTTGCGACAGTCAACATGTCTTTGACTCGAAGCACAAACGATTTGCGAATCATAAACACACCTCCAGGACCACGATACGAAAAGAACGAAACAAATGAAGAGAAATCCTTCGCACTGCCAGCTGGCAGCTCAACGGGCTTCATGCCCAGCTGAAACGAATGGCAACGATGGAGACTAACTAACTAGTTGATTAGCGTTAACTAGTCTTGTGATTCTACGTTTTAGCTATCTTGTAAACTCCACACAGTGGAGGTATAAATGATCCTCCCTGGATCATAACAAGAAGAGAGATAGTGAATACAAAGATCTGTAAGAAATAGAGAGAGACATAGCGAATAGAGCAAGAAAGCAAAAATACCATAGGGAGTTTGATAAGTACTGGGCCAACATGAATCAGGAGCTCGCCCAAGCAAAACAAGCTCTCAAGGCTTGTTAAGAAATTCATGGAGTAGAAAGCTCAGCCAACCCCGGTGGTAATTCCAACACCACCCACCTATCAAGTTGCGTAGGCGAGCACTAGCCAAGACCAAGGGCAACAAGCAGTAGGGGGAAGCAGTCAGGATTAGTGGTCAGGAGGACAAGACCAAGGACCCCCAGACACCGGAGTGGACACGCAAGATCAAAGCCAAGAAACGGGTCTGAGCTAGAGTCATCGAGAGGGTCAAGCCTCCTCATCACAAGGCTCATGATCCAAATCTGTCAGCCACGCCTTCAGACGCCCAAAGTCCATGGAGAAAAACATAAATGAATTTGTTTCTAAATATCCCCACGAATTTTCAAGAGGCGGCTAGCAAATTTCGTTTTCAGCACAGACCATCAAGGGACAAGAGCTGTAAGCACTCCCCACGCTCCAACCACAAACAGAGTGGCATTAGCAACTATTTGAGCACGACCCTGTGGCCATCAGGACGTATGTGACAAGTCTGCAACAACTCTGCGTGAATGCACATTTTCTGCCATACACACGCAGAACAAAATGGGCGAAATGTGGCACTCCACTGGACAAGATCGCACTCAATAATCTGAATTGGCCGACAATCTCAGCAGAGGGTGGTTGGAATACAGATGTAGGTGCCCAACAAGTTGATCTCTACTCCTATCAATAATTTTGCATTGATCGGATTCAAATTCTACCTTATGACCTAAAGCTGTAAGTCTACTCACTGATAACAAATTTGTAGAGAGTTTAGAAACATATCAGACCTTTGATAGTAATTTGAATTGATCATGTTGACATTGCAATCTTACAATACCTTCACCTTCAATAGTATGAGTATTATTGTCACCAAGATGAACAAATTTCTTCGTGCTGTAAGGCATGTAGGAGTTGAAGATCTCACGTTGATTGGTCATATATTGAGTAGCTCCAGAATCCAGAAACCGTGAATCATCCAAAAAATGTACTTTGATCTTTGACCATGAATGCGCCTTCGTCCACTTCGACCTAGGGAGATGATGAAACTGTGTTTGCTTGTTGATCAAGTTGCTTGGCTGCGTTCTTCGCTTGGAGAATTTGACAATCCTTGATCTCATGGTTGTTGCGCTTGCAATACCTACAAAACATTTTCTTCTTCGATTGTGGATCTGATGATTGTGCTTGACTTTGAGTCTATTTCTGATTCATTGTAGCCTTCTTGGAGCTTTTCTGCTTTTTGGGATAGCACGTGGAAAGTTTTCCACGCATGGAATTTTTCTTAACAAAAAAAAAAAGAAATTTGGTGTGGAAACCTTATGGTTCCTCGCATCGTTTTTTATTTTTGAGAGTCAAAAATCCATTTTCTATGGTGTGAGAGGGAAGAGAAGAGAGTTGTGTGAGAGAGAAGAGAAGAGAAAAGAGAGAAAGGAAAAGAGTGAGGATGAGATGAGAGTGAAATGTGAGTGAAAGTGAATGAGATTTTTTTGCTTGTTTGTGTTTTGTTTGTGATTGTTAGTGTTAGTACTAATATCTTTTGTTTTTTTTATGTAGATTTGGATATGAGGAGAGATAGATTGGATATAAGAAAAGAGATTGCATTGCAAAAGATTGGAAGAGCAAAATTTTAAAGTTATTGAAAGGAAAAAATGATCTACAAGAAAATGACTATTGGAGAAGCATTCACTTAAGAGGTAAATTCAAAGTGACATACATTTCTATTCTACATTTCATTACATCATAGATTGTATTTCTATTTTACATAGAGTATAGAGTGCATCATTTCTATTTTACATAGACTATGCATTGCATTCCATCATACTAAACTAATGTGCATGAAAATCAATTTACATTGCATTCAATTCATAAATAGACTATACATTGCATTTGCATAGAATGAAAAAATATGCACTCAACATTTTTTTAACTCAATTTTGTAGTAGCTAAAAAAGGTACACTTTCATAAGCATCGAGGAGGAAATCAATTCTCCCTTCACCCATTGCCTCTTTTAAGGCCTTACATTCCATACTAATATGTAATTCATAATAGAAAGAGAAGAGATGATTCTATGTATCACTATCATCTCCCTCATCGCTCCCAACTTTGTCTTGTAGGTTTACATCCACGTCCACATCTTCAAAGTCTCCTTCACTTTCATTCACATCCTCCTAGGGATTTTTGGGTACATTTTCTTCCACATCTTGAACGCTTGAGGATGTAGAACCTCTCTACAAAATGAGAAATACATTTTATTAGAATTGAAATTAAACTCATTTACATCACAAAAGTAAAAATTTACAAAAAAACAAAGATTAAGATTTTACAATTGGGTGCATCCCACAGGATGCCATATAAGCTTTAAGACTGGCATATCCAGATTCATAGCCTTTCTTGTACTCTTCACCGGTCATGTGCCTTCCAAAATCACCAAGCTACATAAAACAAAAAACTTAGTTAGCAATAAAATATGTTAGCAATAGAAATACACACTTGCACCTACAAATTGGGCCTCTAGAGTGTCTCTTCCTCCCGATCCCAAATGGCTTTGTCCATGTTTGGCAATCTTTTCGGTGGCGGCTTTGCGTTGTTGCTCGTATTTCTCGGAATTGTTTTGCAACAACTCTCCTTTCACCTTCCTCCAATCTTGTTTGGAGCACCATCTAGGCTTTGAGGGATTCCTAGGATTCCTCAAAGCTCTTCTCATCAATTGCCTTTTATTTCTATTCCAAAGGCACATTGTATTTAAAGCCCAAATCCTACTAAACATATTGGATTGGGAAAATTCAAGATACAAAGTTTCTACTACTTTGTTTTTGAATGAGTCATTGCCTAAGCCATTGAAAATCACTTGTACAAGCGTATTATCTAGAATCTTCTCTTTGATAGAAACTAATTTTTTGTTGAGAGACTTGATGCTAAGCACATACTCTTGTGCACTGTCATCACTTCTCCTCATGCTTTGTAAGATTTGGTTTCTTAGCATAAGCACTCTTGAAGTGTTGTTGGATTCATATATAACTTTTAAAGAATCCCAAGGTTCCTTGGCTGATGTGCAAGAAGATACCTCCTAGGACAATATCTTCTGCCATTATCCTTTTCAAAATGCTTATCGGAACACCATCCCTTATCCTAAGTAACAACTTAGAGAAATATTTATTGCACTGTCAATTTTAAATTGTCAGGGCATTACCGTCCACAAATAAGTATATGTAGACTTTAACAGACAGGTCTAATCCAAGTCATATAACTAAATCTATCTTACCATTTATATTAGAAATAGCCGAAGTGTAAGCAAAGGTTTAAACAAAAAATAGTACACTTCAAAGGAAACTTCGTTAATGAAAGTTAAGCATCAACGAGTAGTAAATTCATGATCATTTCATGGCACTTCAACTCTTCATACCCATTAGTAGTGACAACCATATTGAGGGGATTAGTAGAATGTTCACATGAATTTTTTCATTGTTAACATTAAGAGTGTTGTACGAAGTTTGATCAAAAGAACTCAAGACAGTTCGTTCATTGTGATCATAGTGACCGAAACAAGCAAGTAAATCATGAGAACATTTCTTAATTGTGTGTGTGTGTGCGCGCACGCGCGTGGCCTTTTAGAATACAAAATACAATGCATTTTGCACAAGGATCTTGATGACAAATTCTTAATAATTAAAATGTCAGAAGCCCTAGCTAGTGTGCCTCAATGGAAGGCACCTTCGTAATGAAATATTGAGGCGTGCTCCGCAATCTAGGATAAGTAAAGTTGTATTTCAAATATGGAGCTTTATTCATACAACCAGATCTAAATAATTTGACTGTTCATGCCAACATTGTTCCTTTTGCCAAACTCCATGACCTTATTGCTGCAAGAAGCCTACAACGCAATGGCATTGGTTTGTGTTAACAATCTAGATGTGCCCAATTACAAAAGAGAGCCATAATACACAAAAATCAAGCCACTACCATAGTGACAACAATATTGAGGAGATTAGTAGACTGTTCACATGAATTTTTTCATTGTTAACATTAAGAGTGTTGTACGAAGTTTGACCAAAAGAACTCAAGAAGTTCGTTCATTGTGATCATAGTGACCGAAACAAGCAAGTAAATCATGAGAACATTTCTTAATTACGTGTGTGTGTGTGTGCGCGCGCGCGCGAGCGCGCACGTGTGCGTGGCCTTTTAGAATACAAAATACAATACATTTTGCACAAGGATCTTGATGACAAATGCTTAATAATTAAAATGTTTGAAGCCCTAGCTAGTGTGCCTCAATGGAAGGCACCTTCGTAATGAAATATTGAGGTGTGCTCCGCAATCTAGAATAAATAAGGTTGTATTTCAAATATGGAGCTTTATTCATACAACCAGATCTAAATAATTTGACTGTTCATCCCAACATTGTTCCTTTTGCCAAACTCCATGACCTTATTGCTGCGAGAAGCCTACAACGAAATGGCATTGGTTTGTGTAACAATCTAGATGTGCCCAATTACAAAAGAGAGCCATAATACACAGAAATCAAGCCACTACCAGGCCTTTTGTCCTAGGAAAAATGGGGGGTGTCTCATATTTGGATGACCTCTCATTAAGAAGAGTGAAGGGAGCGACGACAAGCTAGCAAGAGAGTAGTGCCAATGCATGATGAAAGCAAATAGGAGGACTGAATGATGTTGAATGAAAGTACAAGATTGGCAAGAGTGGCGGAGGCAACAAGAGACTAGTAGATAGCATAGGGCTAAATGTAGAGTGAAGAATGTAGTTGAAAGCAAGAAGCGACATGAAGAGAGCCTTGAGAGGGAGTGAACCCAAGTGTTGAGCCTAGCTCAACTTGATTTTCTACTCTCAAATTCCATGAGTCATATGTATAAAAAATATAGCATCTTCTTTCCGCGTATGAAAACTTTAAATAACTATAACAATAATCTATAGTATTTATTTCCCACTCAATCATTGCAAGTTTAAGTACATACATTACTTGGGTTACTTATGAGCATTGCCTATATAAGTTTTGCTTAGATCAAGATCATCTTTGCCTTCATCAATACTGAACTTTTTGCAATGGAATTTGAAACCTCATTTTCCCATATATTGCCTTGCTTGATGATTGACTTATTTAAATCTTCTGAAATATTGAAATGCTCATGAAAGATTTCAATATGGAAATTGGTTTGAAACTCTTATCCAAGGGTATGTGCTCAAAAACATCCTTTAAGAGAACATGAATACAAATGCAACACAATGACCTTGAAGGTAAACGCTTAATAATTGAAATGTGAAAGGATCTCGCAAGTGTTCCTCGATGGAAGGCTCCTTTGTAATGAAATATTGATGTGTGCTCCTCCTACCTTGCAAGAATAGTGAAGTTGCAATGCACAAATGGAACTTTATTCATACAACTAGATCAAAATAATCTGACCTATGGTCCAATGATTTTGGTTGATTTTATTAATGTTCATTAAGCTCCTTGTAAATTGTAAACTATCAACTTTTGCAGTTATGGTAATCTGTTAATATGTTCTCACCAATCTCATATACATGTCATTTATAATTGTTGGGCTTTTAGAATAGACTTCATTATCTCATAGCCTTGAGAAACGTTATTCTAGAAGCTCACTGCAATGTTGCTAAGCATACTTCAAATTTCATGTCATTAAATTACATAGCTTCAACCAGAAAAGGTTACAATATGGGCATATGCTTATTAATGTTCAGTAAGTTCCTTGTAAATTGGAAACTATCAACTTTTGCAATTGTGGCAATCTGTTAATATGTTCCCACCAACCCCCAACCCACATGCATGTCATTCACAGTTGTTGGGCTTTTAGAAAAGACTTTGTTATCTCATAGAGCCTTGAGAAACGTTATTCTAGCAATGTTGTTAAGCATACTACAAATCTCGTGTTAGTCAATTATTTATTTTACATAGCGTTGACCGGAAAAGGTTATACACAATATTTCTTTTTGAAAACTTTCTTGTCTTCATTTGTTCACATAGGTTGCTCCTTCGAGTTATGATTTCTTTGCTTATTTGTTCTTTGTGATATTCAATTTCACAACAAAGAAGCCTGACTAGCCCCATACTCTTTTTCAAAATTACATAATTTTGTTTTAGATTTCCAAAAGTGTTGTTAGAAAAGATCAAAATGTGAAATCATGATCTCCTAGTACATTTTCTTATGAAGTTAACAAAGGAAGTTAATCATTGCTAACCTCAAATTTGTATGTTGCCCTCCCTAAGCTCATGCTTTTGTAATGAGCAAAAACTTTGTATACTATCAAGAAGCACTTAAAAAAAGTTGGTAAAGCAGCTGGCTGATGAAATTAAGAGCAGTTCAAATGTGATCAATGAGAAAAGTTTTCGGGTGTTTTAGCTTTATATACTATTTACCAGCTCTGTTTCCTTCACCTTGATGAACACCCTGGTGCATTTATTCATAGGAAAAAGTAGTAGGTACATTGATGAAAAAGATATATACACCCCGAAGGGGAAGTTTAAACAAAAGTAAGCTCAAACAAGAGCGAAGCTTGCAGTAAAGTTAAGATTAATCCAAATCCTGGCATTAAAAATAAAAGTGCATAAACTATGATGATGTCTGTGGGAGTCTACCAACTGACTGCAACAGATCAGAAAAGTGAAGAGGTGGTGAGTCGGCTAATGAAGGGAGATGAGATGTAGCAGACCCAGCCACCGTCGCCCGTTGCAGAATAGATAGGGACTGAGCACGTTGCAAGGCAATGGAAACACGTTGTTTGAAAGAAGCCACGAGAATAGAACCAGTAATACCTTGACGCTTTGCCGCCTGATGAGAACACATGCGAAGAAAATCCTCAAAGCGTCGATGCAAGGTGCCATAAGTCTCAATAGCCAAGGAAAGAAAAGCATCAGTTGGGTGCCTGTCGGAGTAGTTTTTTTCCTTCTCTTGTGCTGCCACGCCTGCCGCTTCTCCTGGTGTGAAGGCAGAGCGAGGCAATAGGTCACCACGTGTGGGATCAACAACAACAACATCTGCCAAAGTACCAACTAACCATAAAACTGACAACAAACCAAAGGTCTCAAAATCGGTCATAAATTTTAAGACGAAGAGGACAATGTCAACACGCTTGCGTGATGAGTGGGACGCGAAAGAAGGAAGGACATGAGACTGCTCTCTGAGGACATGGAATCCTCCATCTCTGGCTATAGCGGCTGCTGCATCTCTGACAACATCATGCGTAGCTGTGTGCTCACTCCCAGAAGGACAACGGAGGAGGTGGATAGCAAGAGCATCAATAGGGTGACCACAAACACACCTGGAGAGATCCAAAACCGAACGCAGCGATGAGGAGGTGCTGGAAAGGCAGAGAACCGCTATCCACATGAGCAATCCAATCCGCCAAGAGAGGGCGAAAGCCAAAAAGGAACCGACAAGACGAAGCAGGGGCGACAAGAGCCCAGCTCCCAAGAAAAGCTGCAGGTGCAGAAGAAACCGTAGAGAGAAGACCCACACCTCCACAAGAAATGGGTAACCTAGCCTGGTTTTGAGCTGAAAGGGTCTCCACACCATCCAAAGAACCTGGCCCAAAAGGCGGCCAAAAACATCCATAAGAGAGCTGTCAAAGGAAGAGAGGAGATGCAAAAAGTCCGGAGTAGGGGAGAAAGTTCGTAGCAGATAAGGACGCTGGATAAAGCAAGACGTCAAGATGCCAAACGCGACCTGAGTGTCGCCCAACTAGGGAAGCAGATATGAATGAGCAACATCCTCCTGGAGAGCCTCACCAAGAAAAGCAAAGCTGAAGGAAGCAAACCCAAAAGAAACGCCCAGAATGTGAATGCCATCCGAAGGAACAAGGAAACCTTGAGGAGGAACAAAGTCCGGGGGAAGACCTGTTGGAGACCACACTCAACACTTGCGAGGTTGAATAGACAAACCAAGAGAAGCCAGTTGCTCAGAGAAATGATGAAATGCGAGCAACACCGTAGGAGCAGGACCAACAATATGAGTGTCATCAGCAACCGAAGGACATAAGCAGGAGGGAAAGGCCTCTGCAGAAGCTCGAAGTGCACGGAAATGAGCCAGAGCGAAAAGAGGACCAGCCAAAGGATCACCTTGACGAGTACCTGCTGCAGACTGGATAGTAGAAAGATCCCCAGAGCGCACATGGTGCCGTGCGACAGAAGAAGGAATGTGACCAGAGGCAATAAAAGAGCAGACCTGAAAGAGTTGAACAAAGCCACTAGCAGAGTCCTCAAATGGAAAGCAATCACGAAGGTGTTCATAGATCAAACTGGAGGGACTACCAACAACAAGACGAGTTATGAGGTTACAACAATAGAGTAGTAGTGCGCACCAGATTATATTCAAGCACATGCTACTCAAGCGTTCAGTTGGCTGCCAGACTAGCGATCAGTTTCTTGCTACACCAGTGATTAGTTCAACTCTCAGTGAGTGAAGCTTTGTAGCAGAGAGCGGAGGTTTGTAGAGTTTTGGTGGGCGCTTTTGTTTGGGCAAGTTCTCCGGAATCTATTGCAAAAGGTTTACAACGGCCGACGGCTCCATCGAGGTTAACGACATTCCGTGTGAAGAGAAATCAAAAAAAAAAGGGGAAAAAAAATTATAAAAAAGATCTCAGTTCAGTTGGTGAGGTGGTCCATCGCAGAGTTCCCTTTGTAGAGTTGTTCTCATGGCTTCGGACATCTCCCTGCTTCATCCTCTCAATCTCAAACGACCTGCTTCAACTGTATCTCCCCCTCCTGACTCCCCTCCTCGTTCGCGTCAAGCTGTGTTGGGTTTCTTGCTTGCCACAACACCCTCTGTTCCTCCTTTGCCCACCTCTTCTCATGGCATTGTTGCCCCCTCGCTTGGTTGTGAGCCTCCTTTGACCCTTGTTGCATTGTCTTCTCAACCCCCTGAACGGGTTCTTTGCCATGCTTGTGGTCGTTTCTTCTCTCCTAGGGGAGGTCTTGCCCGTCACCAGCGTTCTTGTCCTGCGCTGCGCTGCTTCAGTCGTCTCAAGATCGCCCTCCTCTTTCTGCACCCCATTCGCCCTCTGCTTCAGCTTGGTCTTGGATTTTTTCCTTTGACGTCCTTGAAGCTTTTCACTTGGGCTTCCCTCGTCCAAGGCTCTACTTTCATATTCCCCTCGCTCTCCATCGTGAAACTCAAGTTGCTATGCGCCTTCCTCTTGATCGCTTGGCTATTGACCCCTTCGACATTGTGGCTTGGCATCTATTTCTTCTTTTTCCCCTTTGGTATCTAGTGCTTCCTTTGAGGGGTGGGGATGCTGGTCATAGAGAAACTCATGATCGCCTTCGTCGCTTTCTATCGGGAGACTGGGAAATGCTTCATGATGAACACTTTGTACGCTGTTAGGCACTTGCTGCTCGCAACTCGCAGGACTCTCATCCTCAAGGCACCCCACCGTCGCCTTCGTCGCACCCTACATCTTGGGCAAGTTGGTGAGTATTCTCGTGCAGCTCGAGCTTTAGCTCCTCTCACACCCGCTCCCTCTTCTGCTGATACTGTTGCTACTCTCCAAGCTCTGCATCCTACTTCTGAAGGCATTCTTCCCTTGTTTGTGAAGGACTTTGTGTCTGATGTTGACTTGGTGCTTGATCGTGATTCTTTCTCTCGTGTCTTCCATCGTAGTCCTCGTCTTGCTGTTCATGGTCCTTCCTGTTTGGTCTATGAACACCTTTGTGATTGCTTTCCACCTGAGGACTCTGCTAGTGGCTTTGTTCAACTCTTTCAGGTCTGCTCTTTTATCGCCTCTGGTCACATTCCTTCTTCTGTCGCTCATCTTACCTACTACTTTTTCTTACGAATAAATGCACCAGGGTGTTTATTATATTTAAAAAAAAAAAAATCAGCTTCATCTTGCTTCATGTATCTCACCTGGCTCATTGAATTTTCCATGTCAATTGCTTGTAGAATTTAGACTTGGTTTTCGCTCATTGCAATATTAATAAGGAAAATCGTTTCTTTGCAATTCACAAAAAATATCAAAGCAAAAATTGTGCAATCGTTGAAGTGTCTTCTCTTGTGCCACTTCTTACTTATTATATCCGAGACATTTTTTATTCTTAAAAGTCATTCAACCCCTATGTTATCATCTTTCATCAAAGTTTATATATATATATATATATATATATATATATATATATCAGGGATCAGGGTCCGGGCCATAGTGGCCATGGCCGCGTCCGCGTCCGGACTCGGATGCGTCCGACCCCCGGACGGGTCCAATTTTTTTTTTAAAACTAAAAAACTCTAAAAAAATTTTTAAAAAATTTAAAAAATAAAAAACGGATGTGTCCATACCGCCATACGCACCCGTGGCTTCATTTTTTATTTTTTTTTATTTTTTTTTATTTTTTTTTTGTTCTAATTTTTTTTTTTAAATTAAAAAAAAAAAAGGACGCGTCCAGGGACGTGGACACGCCCCTAACGCGTCCGCGTCCGCCATCCGCTTCCTTAGATATATATATATATATATATATATATATATCTCAAAGTACCCCACGACACAAGTGTCGTGGGGTCCAAGTGCCGTACCACGACAATGGCACCCTTCTTTTTTTCACTAAATATGACTTTAAATTTTTTTTTTAAAAAAAAAAAAAAACCAGGTGTCGTACCACGACACCTGGAACTTATATATATATATATATATATATATATATATATATATATATATTAAAGGGGCATCTATTCGAGCAAGGGTGTGGCGGATGGCACCCTTATTGGAAAAAACATATATATATATATATATATATATATATATATATATATATATATATATCTAAGGAAGCGAATGTTGCGTCCGAACACGCGTCCGCGTCCGCGTCCAGACGGACGTAGACGCACCAGGGGTGCGTCCCGGGGTCCGGACGCGCGTCCGCGTCCGCGTCCGCGTCCGTTTTTTTTTTAGTTTTTTAAATTTTTTTATTGTTTTATTACTCTTAAAAACTAAAAAAAAAATTAAAAAAAATTAGACGGGTCCGACAACGCGTCCAGGGGTCGGACGCGTCCGGGTCCAGAAGCCGGACGCGGATGTGGACGCGGATTGCCCGCGTCCGGCTCGGACGCGCATGTCTGATATATATATATATATACACATACACACGCCCATGTGCGCGCAAACACACACATATACATATAAAAAGGGGAAGGTGCCATTGCCATGGCATAAAGTCAAGCTCCACACCTTGCTCGCCTCCTATAGCTAAGTGACGAGCTCATCTACAGGTACACCTGATATGATGTTCTAGGTCATCCATAAATGATATGCTTAGCCATGTTCAGCTAGTCGGGTTCTAAGATTGTTCCTTTGAGAGATCAAGGTTGGTCCACTTTAAAACATATTTTCTTATACTCATTATCCACATGTTATTGCATGTGTCATTCAAATACATCACACAAGAAGAATGGATTCAAAAAAAGCATCACTTATATAAGTCATTACTTACTTTTACTTCTCTCTTCATTGTATTTATGCTGTCTTGTAATACTATTACTCACTAAGAAGCATTTTGATTTTTAAAATGAACGGAGTTTCAGACTTGCACTGACAACCATTGCAGATATTACAAGTGGCAAAATTGAAGCATAAGTGATTGGGCATGAAATATATTGTTTCTTGCATTTCTAAGAGGAATGGATTGCCACGTCAGTCAAAAAATCTCCATGGCTAGTTTTTAGAGCAAAGTAAAGAGTGATGGACCATAGCCTAAATAGAAAGACCCAAGAAAGGCTATGTGAGTTTTATGGCAACTCCTTGTAACCTGAAATAAATAGAGTATATGAAAAAATAACCCTTTATTCCACAGAACCCTGCCACACTTCCCACAAATAAAATATTCACAATTCCATTTCTGCAAAGCTTTTCTAGATCATTCTAGAATCCTCAACCCCTACTACTGTGTCGATTGATAGTTTAATCTGCTCACCTCTAAGTGAAAAGATTAATAGATGACTGATGCAAATCCTGACAGTAACGAAAGGCAAATCCTATGTACACTTATATATCATCTTTGTTACTCTGATGATCGAGATGTCCAAAAAACGAGTCCACTGCAATCAGCATAAGAACACCAAAAGATTAAACTTAGATTGCTGTAATTGTCCTTTATGTGTAATTCATAGTTAAAAGTTAAAACTAACTACTTTTTTTCATCTTCATATAATGCACCTTGTACAGTGTGATAAAAATATCCAGCTCAAGTTATTGCAATCAAACCTAATACAAGTTCAGAGGGGAAAGCATTCTCTAACCTGAACTCCCGTTTTCTAGTTATGATGGTGAGTTCGCTAGGAGGATGAAGAATGTGTAGTAGGCAATTGTAATCCTAAGGCGAGATGTCAACCACTAGACCACATTTTGGGGAAAAACAAACTTCCAGCTATATATGTTCATAATACGTTACATCAGAGCTGTTTGAAAACAAGAGACTAGTCGTATATCAAAAATGTATAAAAAAAGATGTAGCTTGGTGGGCATTTTGTAAGGTCATAAGGAGTCCTTTGCAAGTGCACCTCTGGCTGGCTAATAATTACTACATTTGCATCTAATTTGCAGCAGATCGCGTTCCGCTGCACCAGCGATCAGCCGGCACGAGCATTCCAGATCGGTTTTTTTTTTGATAAATTTTTTTAATAAAACTTTAAAAAAGAACCCACTAAATTGCCTTGAAAAAACATTTTTAGTAGCAGAAAAACATTGACACTGGCTAAACAATTTCACAAACACAATTCTGTTTTTTTGAACAAAAACAAATTAGTGCACGTTCCAGGAAACCCTAATGGGATTTCCCGGATCACGTTCTGGATCACATTCCGGAACAGAACCTGCAACTTTGATATTATGCATTGACCAATAAGAATGTAGAAAACTAAGAATACTTGGATGTCATGGAAA
This sequence comes from Diphasiastrum complanatum, assembly GCA_029204225.1. Classification (NCBI taxonomy): domain Eukaryota; kingdom Viridiplantae; phylum Streptophyta; class Lycopodiopsida; order Lycopodiales; family Lycopodiaceae; genus Diphasiastrum; species Diphasiastrum complanatum. The sequence continues at coordinate 72,651,248 of CM055094.1, forward strand.
ATGATGTCAAAATACCCATTCTTACACCCAAATAGACAAAATTTGTTGATCTAAGAGAATTCAAAGCTACTAGAAGCAAGTACAACATTGTCTACTTACACTACATTCAAATACTTCAGCTAGACAAGATCAACAGTGACATTCCTCTAGGAAGTAGCAAGCACGTTGAAAGTAAGGTTGGCTCTGATATACTGGCTGGACTTCCTACAAGTGCCCATATTGGTGGAAATTTGGCACTAACAAGACTGGCAGAGTAATAAAAAAGTCACCATCATCTTAGCATAACTCTCTCTCTCAGCCGCGATGGCTCTCAGTCGTGATCTGACCAGCAATTTTACAGCACCGCTGCCTTGCGGACCTGAAGCGATGCTCTGCCTTATTGCGACCAGCGCCTGCACCTGCCTCCATTGCTGACCTCCATCGATCGCTGCATCAGCGCTTGCCTCCATCGCTGAGATGTGTTACTGAATCCAGCCTGATTCAGGTCACGCAGTATCACTGGGATGTTGCTGCAAAGAATCATGGCTAAAAGTAAGAAGGGTGGTATACCTTCCCCCCAGCCAGTCTATTCGTCTTCCATTGATTCCACCTTGACATCTCCTACATCTCCAGCTATTTCCAGCATGGCTTCATCTTCCTCACACCTCCTCCACCTTCTCCTTCTCCTTCAATGCCTATGGCAGTTCCTATCTCCCCATCAAACCCCTATTTTGGGTGAACCTATTGTAGATCTTGCTTTGACCCCGCGGTGGTTGCATTCAAACGATTCAAACGTATCAAAACGTCCACGTTTGAAACGCGTCTGAAATGTTTGAAAGAAAGTTTCCAACATTTGAAACAAAAGCCTAAATTTTTTTCTGAATTTTTTTGCAAATTTTTAAGCAACTAATGCTAATTTAAGTGTTGGAATTTTAAACTAGCATAAAAGTAGTTGAATAAGCATGTCCCAGCCTCGTGGTAGGTAGTTTTTTAGGTAGATGGGCCCTAGGACCCCATTTGGAGGGCTAGGGCCCCCAAAAAATTTGAGTTGCAAATGTCCACGTTTCAAACGCGTTTCAAACGTGGGCGTTTCAAACGCGTTTGAATGCAACTATGGACCCCAGATAACGCAGAAGCACCTCTGCCTCCAACCTTTATGATCTCTGTCATTCATGCAGATCAACTACATTCATACGAATATCTTAATAGCCATCGAGAAAGACTTGTTTCTCTTGAGTCTATGATCCATGTTGTGCAATCGCACCTTCAGAAGCTGGATACGTCTATTGATGATCTCAGGAAAGAAGTTACGGTTATCAAAAGTGAATCTTCTTCTCACACGACTACTTCAGCTAAGATCCAGCAACTTGAAAATCAAGTGGAGCAACATCATACTGCTGTCCAAACCTGGGCAGATGTACAGGTTCGAATACTACTATTCCTCCACCTCCATCTTCATTTATCTCAGCTTCATTCACCGAGAGCCGTCTGCGAGAGCAAAAAGCTCTTAATGTTCGGGTTAGAGGTATTACGAATTTGGGACATTCTGTTAGCGAACTTAATCGTTGAGTAGAAATCAGATCTGTCTACTGGTGTTGGAAACATATTGCTGAGCTGGGCTGCTGCTACAGATTGATGGCTGCCTGTTGGATCACTGCCTACAGAGTTGTTTGCTGACCTGTTGACTACTAAGCCCTGAATCTGGATTGTTGAAGTACAACCTGTTGATTGTTGCTTGTAAAATCAGTTCTGTTTGCTGACAGGATTAGCTAACATCTGACTGCAATAGTATGCACTGGAAGAGAACTGATTTGAATCTGTTCGCTGGCAGGGTTGCTGACATACAGATTTGGTATTATAGATGTTTTCTGATAATCAACTATGTTTTATCGAAACACATTTCAAACAATGAACGCGTTCAAAACGCTAGGAACGAAATGGGCCCTGTTTCAAAACGTTGAACGGACGTTCGAAACAACCAAACAAAAAAAACATAATTTTTTTGCGTTTCCACACTTTCTCGAGAAGTGTTTTGCGAGACACTTTTAGCGCGATAGAGAGCCATTCGAAGAGGAGAAGAGCCCCAGTGAGAGATGTTGTAGAATGATGATGCTAAGAATAGCTTTAAACAATGAGCCAAGGACCTTAGTAATGTTGCTTTCAAGGACTACTTGAGCCTAACACAACTAGGAATGAAACATGCGATATGAAATCTTTACATGCAATTGTCATGCAAGTAGAAATGAAAAAACAGTAAGTAATGGATCCCAAATTTTGATCCTAGTTCAAAATTCAAATCTATGTGAACTCTACTCTATGCTAAATCAATGAATCAAAATGAAAATGAATTCTACTTGCTGGCCACTCCAATCAGCAGGACCAGATCTGGAAAATCAAATCCTAATCATCCTCTAATTGGCCTCTAATCACTATTAGAGATGGCACCCTTCTAATAGAAAACAAATGCTTTTAATTTCATCAATTTCTGAAAAGTATTCAAGGAAAAAAGGAGAATCCACATATCTGAGGCAGCGCCCAATCAGCAATGATTAGCGGGCTGTTCTGGCTCCAAATATGCAACCAATGATAGTAGTAGTAGTATGGCTGGTAGCACCCTCCTCCTACAAGCAATTTGCACTTGATTCCACCAAAATTGGATGAGTCATGATGGAGATCCACCAGAAATCAGATCTAGCGAGTTCCTGCACAAGGAAAATGAAGAATGGAGCAAGAAAACACACGGCACAATGAAGATGGAAGAAAGTTCCAAATCCCTCTCTCACCATACTCGTGGAGGGTGTTTGCCTCTATTAAACAGACTTTGTGAATGTACAATGGTTTGGCATGCAGATGCCAAGTGTCTAATTCCTATGCATGCACTTGCATGCCACTTGCATGTCACATGCATGCCACATCTAATGTTAATAGGTGGAAAACTAACTAGTACTCCCCCATGCACATGTGCATGGGGGTCTACCAAACTCAAGTGGAGTCATAGGCATCATCATGCAAGAAGGCCTTCACCGCAAGTTTGGGACTTAGATCCTAAAAACATTTGCCGAAGTATTTGGGCCTTAAAAATTTGGACCCAATTATTGACCAAGTGGTATGTACTATTCATTTGACTAGGATTATAAGTTCAACGAGAGAGAGAGAGAGAGAGAGAGAGAGAGAGAGAGAGAGAGAGAGAGAGAGAGAGAGAGAGAGAGAGAAAGCTTTATTTAATGTCTTTTCCATGCCATAAGGCATATAAGACTGAACAATACATCAAAGAAATGGAAACGAGGCAGATCGATGCCGTCAACCAACATCATTAAACAGATCTAACTAAGAAGAGATTAATGGCCAAGATAATATGGTACATAGACCATTTACAGGTTCAACTGGACATCTCTTCAGTTCTCTAACTCTGACTCTAACTTTGATCGATCTCAGATAAAATTATGACACATATCTATTTAGTTTCCACTAAAGGTTTAGAGTCAACAAAACGGATAGTGCCATCTCTATATATTAGGGTTCCCTATATCCTTTGCCTCTACAGGGCCTTTTTTCTTCCCATTACCATGGATTTCCACACGCACTACAGAATTATGCATGAATGTATATGTCATCACCAGATTATGACCTCCACGAAAGGCAAGAGCAAAGGCAAGTCAAAAGGAAAGGGGAATCCTCCTTCCAAGGATGAGCAAAAGTCCGTTGGAGGTCAAAATGTCAACACTCAAAAGAAGAAAGGGAAGTGCCATTATTGCAAAAGGTATGGGCACTTCATCAAGGATTGTAAGAAGAAGCTTGCGAAAGAGGAGAGTAAAGGAATTGATACTAGTGCTTCACTTGCTACTTTGGAGCAAGAGCTTGAAGCTAGTGGTGATCTCTTCAACCAAGACTATCTAATATTGCTTCTACTAGTACTACTACATCTATGAGGAATTCAGATTCTGTTTTGCAAGTTGCTGATTTTCAGCCCATTGACTGGGTGATTGATAGTGGTGCTACTTGTCATATGACTTCTCGCAAAGAAGCATTCACTAAATTAGTGAAAGTGCAAAATGGAAGTAAGGTACAATGTGCGGATGATGCATCTTATTCTATTCATGAAATTGGAATTGTAGCCATCATTTTGCCTAATGGTGAAGAAAAGTACATTAAGAATGTGCTTTATGTTCCGGGAATCAAGAAGAATCTTCTTTCGGTTTCAACTATGTTGAAGCAAGGACTAGTTGTTGAGTTCAAAGAAGATAAGTGTCTTGTCAAGGATCCTAAAAGCTTACTCTTGATTATTGTTTCGGGAACAATGCATACTGGCTTATTCATTATGGATACCTATGAGCGACGACTTCCCTCTACATGTCTTGTGTTAGAAGTAATAAATGATAATGATAGTTTCTCATAGGTTACTTTGACCCAAAAGGTCGAGACTTGTGTAACCATGGGTTAGGTTTATTATTTAGACCATGTTAAGTCAGTTTTAGTTGAGTTGGACCCAATTTTGGTCCAGTAGTAATTTGTGGGTCCAAGTAAAGTCTAATTATGTTAAGGGACCCTATCTTGACTTTTGGGGGTGCCCTATAATTAGTAGTGGGTCTTGGAAGGTTCTAGAACTTAGAGTTTGGAAGAGTCTAGGCCCTTGGAAGGCCTATTTATATGTACTCTTTGTTCATTTGTAATTTAATCCCTTTCACGCATTGCTACTACTTTCTCTCTCCTTGAGGGCGCCTAACCCTCTCCCTCTTCTTCTTCTTCCTCTTTTTCTTCTTCTTGTATATGGAGATTGAATGTTAGAAGGATCTTGGCACTTTGATTTCCTGCATGGTATCAGAGCCATGGATCTTCTATGCTTGATTTAGGGTGCCCTACCAAAAGAGATCGTCTTCACTTAGGGATCACAAAAATTCAGCACCTTTGCTGATTTTTTGGAGTGAAGATCCGTTTTTTGACTCTTTTCCGTTTTGCAGGAGGGCGCCACACATCAAAGAAGATAACAGGATTTTAAGCACCCAAAAATCAGGTTGTTGTTTGCTGATTTTTCAGGTTGCAAGAAGGCGCCATTAATTATCTTCTTCGGGGCTTCTTTTAGGTCGCCCACATCAGTGTAGGCTTATCCTACTTTTGTTGGTCCGCTGCTGCCCTATTTTTCAGATTTGCTCCTTTGCAGGAGGGCGCCCATCTACAAGCAATTTCTATTCTTCTGATTTGGCTGAAAAATCAGCACCCTTGCTGATTTTACAAAGTGAATATCAGCTTCTTTTTGCTTGTTTCCAGGTGTGGAAGAAGGCGCTAATTTTTTTGTGATGATCCGATCACATTCCGAGGCTGAAAATTGGACAGCATATTACCATTTGTAGGGTGTGCAACAGCCCTATCCGTGTGTTTATTGTTCACACTTTTTGGCAAGAAAGAAGGGTTCTAAAAAAAGCTTTGTTGGAGGCTAACCTGATTCTTTGCTTGCTGGTTTTTGAGTTTGTAATGCAATTTCAGGCTGAAATTTTCAACACACAAGGCTTGTAGGAGGGTGAGTTCCTACATCCATCTAATGTGTGGTTTCGACACATTCCGGTGCTGATTTGTCAGATTTGATACTTGCTGGTTTTTGTGTCTTTTAGGGCACATTTAGGGTTTGAAAAAGTTTATCTTCTTGGCTGGTTCTTATGGCAAGAGATTTGGGAGCAATTCGTACTTATTCAGGTGAAGATATGTTGGATGGCACCAACTATTCTTCATGGAGTTGCAAGCTGAGATTTTGCATCGACGTGATGATCAAGATTTTATTGGTAACAAGATCTATCTTATATCATTTGAGATTTTACAAGACCTCTAAAAGTGCTTGGGAAACACTTTTAAAGATGTACCAAATAAAGGATTCATCATCATGTTTTCTCCTCTCTAGTTCATCCTCTTTGAAGGTAGAAGGGCAAAGTCATGCAAAGTTTGATCATTGTCTTTCTACAAGTACAAGTTTGCATCGGAATGTTGGTATGGTAAAGCATTCTTCTTCTCTTGAGCCATTTGTTGCAAATGATGGATGCATTAGTGAAGAACTTTATGAGCAAGCTTCTCAAGATAATGTTTTGGAAAAGGCTGAAATCAAGCATTCTTTGAAACCATTTTGTACTAATAGAGGAGGGGAAAAAATCATGTCAATTAGTACATTGGTTCAAAGTGGCGTGTTGCTAGATTATTTGGGTGTTCAAAGTGGCAAGCTATTGGTTATTTTCTTGAAGATGGTGGACACCAGATTTAGCCATAGTTTATTGATCATTTTCAGCCTATGTTACATCGTGAGCATCCTATTATGCATCGGGAACGGCCTGCGGAGGGTTTTTGGACAGCAAGGTCCACATTTGAAACACTTTGGACAGCAAAGTGTTGGTGATTTTGTGGCTGTTGGACAGCCTGCTACAGCCTCTTGTTGGTTCTCCGAGTCTTTGCGGGATAGCAAAGCATCTTTATACCTTGGAGGAAACACACATGCCTCACCAAAATCAGTACCTTATGCTGATTTTCATGTTTTGATGCTTACTTCTTATGATGACGGTGTTGTCTTACCTAGTGTTGGTGAGCAAATCATTGAGAGTACGATTCGGGAGGATGTGATGGTAAAAGAGTATCATACTCTTCTTTATGTTTCTTGTGGTAAGAAGACTTATGGAGTCATGTGGGAACCATTGATGGATTGCAAATCCATATTTCGGCTTGTGGCTGGTTTTTTGGTTACCTACTTTGGATGGAGCATGCTTGTCTTCACTTTTCGACTTGATGCTACCGCACTTCGTATTCTACATCTCTTCTACATCGGGCATGATTGGGGCTGAGATTTCGGCTACTTCGACTTCTTCAAGCTGAAGTTTTTTTTTTGGCGGCATTAAGCTTGGACAGCAAGCTACATCTTTTCTTTTTCGGCTACATGGAGTTTTGATGGCTTGTTGCTTGCATCCATGGGTGTGCTAATTGGCTTGCTTTCTTGCATATTAAACCTCTTCAATATTTTCTGTGCATACTTTGCCTGAGAGATAAAAGACAACGCTTTCCTTTCCAAACCACACCTCCTAGGCAATAGTGCAGCAAAGTTGCACTTTGCAAACCCAAATCTTTCATGTCAAACTCACTACAAAGATTTTTCTTAGCACAAGCAATAAGTTTCTTATTGCTTCCTGTGATGTGTAAATCATCCACATAGAGCACAACAACAACAAAGTCTTCACCTTCCTTAAAGACATATGTATTGCAATCAAACTTACTCTTCTCAAACCCTTGCCTTGCAAAGTACTCGTCAATTCGGCTATACTAAGCCCTTGGCGCCTGTTTGAGCCCATACAAGGCTTTTCTAAGCCTGCAAAGCATATGCTCCTTTCTTGTTATCACAAACCCCTCCGATTGCTCCATATAAACCTCCTCCTAAAGGTGCCCATTAAGGAAGGCACTTTTGACATCCATTTGATGGACATCCCAATCAAAATATGAGGCTAAGGCCAAAACGGTCCTGATAGATGTCATCTTAGCAATAGGTGTGAACGTCTCATCATAGTCTAGCCCCTCTTGTTGGGCGTAGCCTTTTGCCACCAACCTTGCCTTATACTTGTCCACACTTCCATTGGCATGAAACTTGGACCCACTTGCAGCCTATTGGTTGCTTGTCTTCTAGCAATGTAGCGAGCTGCCGAGCTCCCATGTGTCGTTCTTCACAATGGAGTCATACTCCTCTTGCATGACATCTTGCCATACCTCTTCCTTCATGGCTTCCAGAACGAACTGGGGCTTGTCTGCTTCCAGAATTGTGGACATAAGAGCAAAATTAGTCTCTTGTCTCTCATGAGACCTAAGGAGATCTTTTGGGACCCTGTTCACTACTCTCCCTTCTTCTATCATGTATCCCTTTGATTGCTTCCCAATACCACCTAGGTAGCTTCTTCCTAGTGGTAGCCGATGTGGATAGTGATCACGTATCCCATGGTACTGTCCTAGTCTTCTGCTTCTCTCCAATTTCACCCCCTCGTACTTGGCCAAATTGAGGTCTCGAACTAATGTTCAGGCTCTTGTTGTTGCACTTGTTCTTGAGGCTAGACTATGCTCCTCATCCGTAGGAACTCGATAGTTCCATCTTTCTCTCGATCCTGTATTTTGAGTGAATGCTCTTCGTCAAAGATGACATCTCGACTTAGGATCTTCTTCATGTTCTCAACATCATACAACACATAGGCTTCTCATCTTCACTATACCCAAGGAAGATACACTTCACGGATTTTGCATCAAGTTTCTTTCGCAAGTCCTTAGGTATGTGTGCATATGTTGTGCACCCAATACTTGAAAGCTGCCCACCTTGGGCTTGTTGCCGCTATACGCTTCTTCGCGCTATACGCTTCTTCGGGTGTAATTTCTTCAACCACTTTGGTTGGGCGCTTCTATTCAATGGAAAAAAGTTGTTGCTACCACTTCTGCCCAAAAGGAATTGGGCAACCCCTTGCCTTGAGCATGCTCCTTGCACACTCAACTCCACATCGTTCTGCTGCAATGTGGCTCCAGAGTCAATGTATCATCCACCAAATGTGGATTCAGATGATAGGGCTGCGGTGAATAGATCAAGCCCACCAGATTGCTCTTCTTCTACAACTTTTTTAACAAAGTGACTACTAGTTCTTGCCCTTCTTTTGATCACTTTGCTTCTTTCAGCATTCAAAAGCGAAATGACCATACTTGCCACAATAGTTGTAGTTGCCCTTCCTCTGGGGTTCAGATGACGAATTGCTGCTTCTCCTCTCAAATCTATATCTTGGACACCTGTTGCTCCAAGTTTTGCTTTGACTTCTTCCCCTTGCCTTTGCTTTTCTTCTAAAAGTTCTGCTTCTTAGAAGCAAATGCATGTTCTGGATTATCCTCCTTTTGGAAAATTCTTCCTTCTCGTCTCTTGCTGTAAAAGAAGATCACATAACTCCCCAAAGGTTGGGAGTCTCTCCCTGACAGAAAAGACCCTCACATAGTCTTGATAGTTGTATGACAGATTCAACCAAAACTAGGGTATGTAGCCACTTCAAGGCAACCCTTCAGCTTCTACTTTTGACTTTGCCACTTGGTATGGCCTCGATAACACAAGCCCTAGAACCCGCCAGATAAGGGAGACCAAAAGCCCAAATAGAAAGTGCGCCTTACTTTGTGTAAAACTCAACCAAAATCAGAAAGTTTTTGGATCATCACACTCTCCTTGCCAACAGCTCTCCAACAGTACAAAACTCAACCTGATCTGAAGTTTCTCTCACTCTCGAACTCACAGGCTAGCTGATACCATAAGGAATTAAAAGACCTAATTATGGAGTATCTTAACCTCAATACTATATCAAACAAGAAAGCTTGAGAAACTTAGCTATGGAAAAAATCAAATACAAGGAGAATTGCATAAGCACCTCACAATACTAAAAGTTAGAAGAAAAAATGAATTGCTAGAGAGAGAGAGAGGAGGGCGTGGGCCACTTGCACTAACTTATTTAGGTTACAAATAGGGGGTCCCAAGTATTTAATTGATAACATGCCCCATGAGTAATTTACAACTTATAACAACATTAGTGCTTAGCCAGACATTACTCTTCAACAATATATAGCTTGGTCTCTAGTGGTATTGCACAGTTGTTGTGCCTCTTATGATCCCCTTACTCGGTGTTGATCAACAAATGCTGCTATCTTTTCTTGGTGCAGATATATTAATGTTGTTGTTCCTACCTACTGTTGTTTATTTGTTCCTTGGATTGTTGATCACCACCATGCCTGGTTTCTTTAGATCGCTTGATCTAAACATTTTTTGCCCTTGTCGATATATTAGGGCATATGTACATATTTGTTCCGTTGCTACTTACTGATATATGGCATGCGTGGTTGCTACGACCTGCATGGCTACTTCACATAGTTTGGCATGGTTACCTTCATTTGGTGCAATGACGGTATTCTTCTTCTTGGTTCTATTAATGCTACTACTCACCTTATGCCAGTTGCTTCAATTGTCACCATACTTCCTGCAATTCCTATTGATGATTTTATTGGTTTAGGTGATATACTTCCAATGATTGAGTTTGTCAATTTTGCATATACTATTGAGGCTCTTCCCGATGAGTTTTCGCTTCTAGTCTATAAGTTGTCCATGAGACTTCATGGTTGTTGCGCATAGCCGCTAAACAGGCTCTCAATTTGATATGCATGGTTTACTTCGTGATGCTAGTATCCTCATGCTGCTTACCAATATCCTTGGTTCCTTTACTCCAGTCGATGTTGATGTTATACTCTCTTGGGGTCTTGGGCTGTATGGATACCTTAAAGTGTTGATCCTATATTTCTGGATACTATATATTCCTAGGCATTATGGATACCTTGGGTTGCTGCAATGAACATGCAAAGGTGTTCATTCCAGTTGTTTGTTAGGGTGATTTCAGGTTCCTTCACATCCTCGTTGCTACCTATCGCTTGGTCTCCGATGATGTTGTCGAGTTGCTGCCATGGTTGTCGTGTCTACATTTTTCTATGGTATTCCTAGGACATTTGATTGGCTTTGGATATCTCGCTTCTTGTGATTCTGCATGATGACACTTTCTTATGGCACTCTTGGCTATTAGAGTGCCTTGAGAGATTTACAGCATCGTTCCGATTCTTTATGTCTTGCATCTACATCAACTTATTATTGTTTTACAGCAGTATCATGATGACCATTAGCTATATATTCACAGCATGATTACAGTTGATGTATGTGCTTTTTGGACATTTATGTGTTGCTTTTGGAATACTTGTTATGACAACTTATGTATTCTCCTTCAATATCCCCATTGTTTGATGCATCATCTACTAGTTATATTTTCACCTTGGTTTATGATAGGCTATTGCCACGACACAAATTCTTATTCTTGGCATAACATGCCAATCTAGAGGATAATAGTAGACATGCTTAAATTTCTATAAGTACATGAATCTTTTGCAGTAATTTCTTTTAGTTTGTCTCTCACAATCTTTAGCTCAATTTAGGGTTCAGAATAGCTGCTATTGAACTGAGAAAATGTGACAGTGCATTCTTATTGTCAGTAAAATCCCTTTGAGGCAGGGTTACTGAACAATTATGGCCCTCTGAATGATTGCTCTTACTAGGCATTAGTTCCTTGAAGATACTCACATAAGTAACATTGGTGAAACTCCTATTGGAAAAGAAATTATACTATTGAAAAGAGAATTTTGCAAACAAGAATTACTGCCAAAAAAAAAGGACCCCCATTTACTTTGTGCCAATTTCTTCCACCCCCTCCCAGTCCATGCAGTGGCACGGAGTAACACCACCTCAATATTTAAATTATCCAAACATCTTTCAGGATCACAAAAAAAAACTTGACGATTGCTATAATAAATAAGTGGGGAACAAAAGTAATTTGAGCAGATTTTGTGAATATTTCAGTACAAAAGGACATATGTACCTGATCAAGATCAAAAAACATTGCAATACTCCTGCTACTCCGGTCCAAGTTGAGGGTCCTTTGGGCACGAGTGAATCTTGAACCAACATTCCAACAGAACCAGCCAAAGACACAAAGGAGATCACGTATGCTAGAAACAACCATGTTCGTGATCTGCAATCAAGTGTACAAATGATAAGCTTCCATCTGAATCATTCGAGTTTCAAGACCTTCATCAAAGGCAAACGGAAAAACCATAATACGAAAATTATTAACAATGAATTTGTATAAGTTTCAATCTATTTTACAATTTCGCTACTGTGTCCAGTAAACTCCTACCACCAAGACTTTACTGGGTTTGATGACCGTGACTTAACCCTGCAAAGTCCACCAGCGACAGGACTTTATGCTGCACAATGCCTTTATGCTGGTAGGCCACATAAGCTTTTACAACATGATGTTAATTACACTCTAAAATCCATGTGCGTGTACTTTGTGCTGTAAAGCCCATGAATTTTTCCGGGTGAGCAGAAGTCAATTATTGCATATAATGCCCTCTGACATGAACTAAACGTCAAATAAATGGAATCCTTTCGGCTGTAAAGAGTCCTAAGGCTACCATAGAAGCACAGAAAATAAGCAACCATGCACCTTGCAAACCCAATTTACCTGCAGCCTTCACCATCGTCATATGAGGAGTACTCCTGCAGGTCTTCTTTCTTTACACAATTGAACATTAGGGCAGCAAGCGATGCGAATATTCCTGGCATCACCAACATCTACAGTCATATTAGAAGAAGAATCTCAGTAAACGCTACCCACCTTCAAGTCTACACCCATCCATGCATTATTAAGCTGGTGCAACAACCAGGAATGGCGTACCAGGAAGATAGTGCAGAAACGGCACGGTAGATTGACTGCAAACCACAGCATCAACCCAAAACCACCATCCTGCCCCAAATATTGCACCTGCGAGCCCTGGTCCAAATGCAGTCCAAACATCCCCGGACCCCATGGATGGATTGGACGCCGACCACTCTACCACAAAACCCAAAGTTTACCGATTTCACAAAAGAAGCTCACACTGACTGTTCTCTGCACTTCACTCCTCTCCCGAGTAAGTTTATGATCACTCTCACCCACAATTTTGGTGTTTTTCTTGAGATCAGGAAGCTTGATAGCTACGATCGCAACTGAATTGGCATGAATGAACTGAAAATAGAGGCAGAAAGAGAAACCCACTTCTCAGATCCTTGTCAAAATACCCCAAACCTTGCTTCCACCCTTCTCCCTGATCGCACTTGTTTGCTTTGAGAGCTTCCTTCCTTCCTGTGCTGCTGCTGCCTCTGCTTCTTATTTCTTTGCTTGGAAGGTGCGGCAGCATGAAAGAGACGCAAATGAATAAAGCAGGCGAACAAATGAATGCATGGCGCTGGAGGCGGAGAGGTTTTTGGAAAAATGCCACATGAGAGCTTTTCGTTGCCTCCTCACATCCAACCCACATCCAAATACCCTAAATCTTTTGTCCTTGTAATTTTTTAGCCTAAATCTAGTGTACTTTATGCCATATATAGGCTAGGGGTATTTGAATCCATGCTCTCTATTATGCATCTCCATGGAAGCATATCGGTTTCCACACGCTCTAGAACTTGGGACCAAAGAAACTTTCGATGCCAAGATAATCGACTGAGCCAACCCCATGGGGATCACTCTCTATGTTATGGATCTTGGTTTCCAAGGGAGATCTTGAACCTAGGACCAAACAAACTTTGGATGCCAAGCTAACCGATTGAGCCAACCCCGTTGGATCATGTTTTCTATTATGCATTTGGTTTCCAAGGGGGTCATGAGCCTAGGACCAAGCAAACTTTGGATGCCACGCTAAACAACTGAGCCAACCCTTGGATCTATGCTCTTTATTATGCATCTTGGTTTCTAAGGGGAGCTCAAACCTGGGACCCAAAAAACTTTGGAAAATGCATCTTAGTTTTCTAAAAGGGAGCTTGAACTTAGGACCAAAGAAACTATGGATGCCAAAGATAACCAACTTGGCCAATCCTATTGGATAAATTTAGAAAATGCTTCTTGGTTTCCAAGGGGAGGCTCGAACCTGGGACCAAAGAAACTTTGGATGCCAAGCCAACCAACTGAGCCAACCCCGTTGGAAATTTAGAAAATGCTTCTTGGTTTCCAAGGGAAGGCTCGAACTTGAGACCAAAGAAACTTTGGATGTCAAGCTAACCAATTAAGCCAACTCCCTTGAAATTTAGAAAATGCTTCTTGGTTTCCAAGGGGAGGCTCGAACCTGAGACCAAAGAAACTTTGGATGTCAAGCTAACCAACTGAGCCAACCCCGTTGGGCGAAATTTAGAAAATGCTTCTTGGTTTCCAAGGGGAGGCTCGAACCTGGGACCAAAGAAACTTTGGATACCAAGCTAACCAGTTGAGCCAACCCCGTTGGGTTATGAAATTTAGAAAAAGGCATGGGGTGGTGTCAAATGCGTTATGAGTTTATTTTCAAGGTTAATGTGTTATGCTTTTTTTTTTGAACGTTAATGCGTTATGAGTATTTTTTGTAAGTTTTGAAATCTCTTGGGGTTGGCACCACAACGGTAAGTTATCATGATGATTCTATTAAAGATGACTTGTCTTTTTTAGATAAGTTCAATTTATCTTGTGGGTTTTGAAATCTCTTTGGTTGTTACCGTAGTAGTAAGTTATCGATGTGATTCTCTCAAATATGACGTGTCTTTTTTAGGTACATTTAGCTTTATTTGTAAGTTCTGAAGTCTCCTTAGGTTGTCATCATAGTGATAAATTACCACAATAATTCTCTCAAAGATGACATGTCTTTTTCAGATAAGTTTAGTTTCTCTTCTGAGTTCTAAAATCTCTTTGGTTGTCACCATAGAGGTAAGTTTCGAGATGATTCTTTTAAATATGACGCGTCTTTTTTAGATAAGTTTAGCTTTTATTGTAAGTTTTAAAAGCTCGTTGGTTGTCACCATAGTGGGTAGTTATCACAATGATGTGTGGCCGAGGTTTGACCTTGGGTGGTCAATCCCAATGATTTGTCTTTTTTGAATTTTTTTTTTTAATAGTCATTCTATATTGTAGGACTTATCTTTTTCATTTTCCAACTTGCACAACAAAGTTCATTGTGATGTCTTTTATCATCTTGTTTTCTAATTCTAGTACACCATCTCTCTCTCTCTCTCTCTCTCTCTCTCTCTCTCTCTCTCTCTCTCTCTCTCTCTCTCTCCTATTGTAGCTCTTGTTTCGGTCTAGAATTGCTGAAATTTTATTGGCTAGTTTTGGCTTCAAGTGTTTTAGTCTTCATAATTCATGACCTATAAATTATTTTGAATGGTAAGAATGCTTTTGAAACATGAGCATTATATATTCATATCCATGTGAAGGAGTATATGGTTAAAATGTCACATGCGTTGGCAATCCTAAAAATTGTGAATATCCTACTTAATCTTTAAGGCTAGTTCTTGGGCATTTTCACAAAAGTAGAGCTAATAGTCCATTTGAGCAAAGTGAAACCCCTTCAAATACTCTATATGGCTATCAATTTACTATCACTTAGCTTTTACAAAAATTGGCAATTTCATTCTAGTACTTGCTAAAAAAAATCGTTGCAATTTGGTTGAAAACTCTTAATTTACTCACATCCAGATTTGGAGTTTCTCAAAGCACCCATGAAAACTGAGGCGCCTTTGGTCAAAATTTTGGGTCTTCTAAATGATTTTTTGAAACAACATATGTTATCAACCTTGCACCTTCTATTATAAATGATACCAACCCCTATGTGATCACAAAAGCAAAATTAATACTAGAAGTTTTATTGGGTTCACTAGAAATCTTATAAAAGATGATCAATGCACAACGCAACTCTTAAAGATTGGGCGCCATAAAAAGCTTGCAAGTTTTAGTTTTTAAGTTCTGTGCTCAAAAACATATTTTGTCAAATTAATTGATATATAAGACTTCGTGTTTTCTAATGTTTGAAAGATGTAGTTGCCTTTGCTTTGCTTGATGGAAGTATATAGCCTTTTTTTGCAAGAGAAAAAGCGTCACCAATTAGGCTTCCTGCTTTAGATTTTTGGCACCTTCGTGTATGAAGAATTTGTTTTATGAGATTTTTTCAAGAAAATCATTAACAATGACTATCAAACCTTTTGGAAAGGTCATGGGAAATTCCAAGTAACATAATTTGTGAGCAACATTATTTTATTCTTGATAAGGTGTAATATGCTTTTGAATCTTCTTTGTAGACTTCAAGACTCATAGTATGCTGCTTAAATGAGGTAATGTGTTTCCTTTCATGTCTCAAAATTGGCCTTTTAGATAAGCCATGTAAAACCATTGTAACACCAATGGTTTTACATGGCTTGTACAAAAATGGAATAAGGTGGGACTTGTACAAACACCAAATGCGTTGTTAGACTATCTATCTTGAGATACTTCCAAAAGCTATTTATCTTTAAAAAGTGTAGATCTATGCAAGAGCAAATCTTTTGCAAATAAAAATTCTCCAATGAGTAGTGAGTTGTTTAGAGCCTCGCCTTACCTTGAGATCAAGAGTTGGTGGACACCAACTGTTGAACAAATGAGGACGTTTAAGAGAGAGAAAAGCCTATATGGATAAGAAAATGTCTCAAGAAGTTTGCAAACTTACTTCTTGTTCCATGTGGAAATATTATGCCATCAAAAGTTGACCTAAAAGCTTAATTACTCTCATCTAAAACTAGTGTAAGGTTTACCGTACATATTTCTTAAGCATCATATTAAACTAGTGTAAGATTTATCGTACATATTTCTTACGCATCATGTTATATAGTAAACCACCCAAAAAAATTCTTTATGAGCCATGAAAGTCAGGTGAAATATTTATATCACAATTTTCCAACAATTGTTGTACCTAATCACACTCCAGATGAGGCATCCAGTGATAAGAAGCCTAAGATTGATGGTTTGCGTTTGGATGCCGAGTTTATGTTCACATACCTAAGAGCGAAATGACCAAAATGCAGTTACAACCCTTGATGTATATCTTCATAGAGTACGATGAGCATAGTAAGGGGTATAAATGTTATGGTCCACTTGGACAATGCATGCACATAAATCATGATGTCATTTTTTATGAGATCCATAGGTTTGGTGAGGATGATAGAGGTAGTGATGAACTATCCAAGGTTCTCAATGAAGACGAAGCAATGCCACCACCACAAGTCGATCATCAAGCCGAAGATGAAGGTCATGGAACACCTCCAATCTTAGAGACAAGATGGAGAGTAAAAAACAAATGTATTGGATCGAAAAAGACCGAAGTTGTAGGTGATAAGAGGAAGGAAAATGATGTGCCTTGGAACACGTATTTGCCTCATAGTAGATCGACTCAACATAAGCTATCTAAATGGTACACAAAACTCATGAATGACAAGGAAGGCGAGATTAAAAGAGGAAGAGCTACGATGTTCCATGAGGGAGAAGACGGAACCTGGTAGATTTCTTGGTGAATCTTGCATTCATGGGCGACATTATTTTGTGTACGAAACCCTCTCGCTTTGAGGAGGCTAAGGATCATGAGATTTGGAAAAAAGCTATGCAAGAGGAAATTGACTCCATCGAACGCCATGACACTTGGGAGATAGTGGATCTTCCAAAGGGCAAGATATCCATTAGCAACAACTAGGTATATAAGATGAACTACAATGCCGATGGAACTCTTGCAAAACACAAGGCAAGATTTTCAGTGAAGGGTTACGCACATAATAAGGGCATTGACTATGAGGAGACCTTCGCTCCTGTAGCCAGATCGAACACACTTCGTATGGTTATCACCTTGGCAACATTATTTGGATGGAATCTACATCAAATGGACATAAAGTCCTATTTTTTTAATGGTAAGCTTGAAGAGGAAGTGTATATGGAGAAACCTAGTGGTTTTGTGATACAGGGCATGGAAGAGAAAGTATACAAATCGAAGGAGACCTTGATGGAATGAAACAAGCACCACGTGCTTGGTATAGCCACTTCGATGAGTATCTAGACATTTGATATGTACTTCTTCATATTGCAACCTATATTATTTTGCTCGTGACTCTAGCATCACACTGATTGTGTTATATGTATACAACCTCATAATAACAAGTAATGATGAGGATTCGATTAGTGCAATAAAAAAGAATTTATCCTCCAGTTTTGATATGACTAACCTTGGATTGATGCACTATTGTTTGGGAGTAAAAATCTGGCAAAGACGTGATGCATCACACTCACTCAAATGAAGTGCGTGAATGAAATCCTAAGACGTTTCAAGATGTGCGATAATAAGCCAGTTTTTACACCTGTGGAGGTTGGTAAGAAGCTTTCTAATCAGAATGAGAATACACTAGTTGATGCTTCATTGTTTTGTCAATTAGTTGGTTCTCTAACCTATCTTACAATTATTCGTCCTAACATAAGCTATGATGTAAGTGTGGTAAGTCAATTCATGGCTACGCCAAGGGAAACTCATTGGAAAGTTGTGAGGAGAATTCTTCGTTACATTAAGAAGACACCCACCCATGGATTGTTGTATGAGAGACATCAAGCTTTACCAATTTTATAGGGCTTTGTAGATTCAGATTGGACAAGTTGTATATATGATAGAAGATTTCGAATTCGATCCTGGACCAGAATTCGATCCAGACTGCATGTTGCTCTTCTTGTCAGTATAAGTTGCTTTGCAGATCTCTTGGATCTGAATTTTTGATTTTTGTTTGAATACAGAGTTTGAGGATCCGATCCTGAGCCTGAAGAGGATGCAGTTCTTCTAATCTCCTCTTGTAGAACCATAGAAATTACTCTTGATAGAGTGAGATGCTCTTGGGTCGAAATTGCCATGACCCAATTTTCATAGGCTTTAGGTAGACTTGATAATAGAGTCATAATAGCATCGGAATCTTCTATGATTGAGCCAGTTGCTCCATAAGGTTTTTGAAAGTGTTGAGATGACTCGAAACACTATCTGCATCAGACATTCTCAGGGTGAAGAATTTCTTCCTCAAATAAAATTTGGAAGTCGTCTAGAAACAGAACTTTGATATCAGATCGTGATGACTGGCAGCGAAATCTTGAGCGAGAGCGGTGTAGGATCGGAAGCACGTCAGTTAGAAGTAGAACACTTCAAGATGAGTGAATCAAATAAGCGCAATAGAACAAAATAGTAGTGAGACAAAAATTGCACTCTGATTAATATCAACTATGGGTACAATTGCTTGAAGTGATAGGTATGTGCATCCAAAGTTACCCATTTAAGTGTTGATAAGAATTACAAAAAATGGAAATATCATACTTGAATATATAACACCATGATTTTAACAATATTTTTTTGGTTTTGTCTACTTTAAAAAGTATAATATGACCATAGAAACATGTCTCTTAATTTTTTTTTCAATTTGAAGCTATGTAGAGATAGATATGTGCATCTAAAATTACCTATGTCAAGTGCTAAAAATTATTGAAAGGTGCTAAAAAGTTGCAGCTCTTTTGGAGGTGCTTTTTACAACCCTTTCTGTGGCTATCTACTTTCAAAAATCCTTTATGACCATAGAAACATGTATATAAAATAAATAAATAAATTTGGAGTCCTATAGATATATATACGTGCACCTAAAGTTACCCATGCGAAGTGCTAAAAAGTGCTAAAAAATGAAGTTTTTTGTGAGGTAAATTGCCATCAATTAAGAGAGAAAAAATTTAAGTCTTCTGATAATTGAAGAGTCAAGTCTAGTTCCACATACAATTGAAAGATTGGAATTTTAATCATTTAATGACATGTTATGTCTCATCAAGTGACCAAAGGTTTTATGCGAACGCACGCGCACAAAAGTGTGCTGAAAACAACTCCAGTGCTAAGATTTTCTAAATCCCAAGTGGCAAGAATGCACATTTGATTCTCTATGCTTTTGAAACACTAATGGTAGTAGTAATTGCACCAACATTGTCAAACCAGGTTTAGCAATCATAGCATTGTTAAATCAGGTTCAACAATCATAGGTTGCTCCTTGTTCATGCCTTCATGAATTGAAAACATCAATTCCAAAGAAAACCCAACAACAAATCAGAATTTTTGGAACACTACACCAATTAGCAACTTGAAGCGACGAAGGAGAAGTTTGTAGCTTGAAGCGATGGAGCAATTAGCCACCTAAAGCGATGGAGCAATTCGTAGTTGAAGGGATGGAGCAGTAGTTCGCAGGAAGGTGCGTTGCAGCCAGGCGCATAGTTGAAGGAAGGTCGTTGAAAACGTTGCTAACCGCTGAATGTCTTAATGTTAACCTGGAAGTTCTCAGCGTCATGTGGCCACACCCGCAGCCAGTTCCAGTTTGGGGGGCACATCCCGGAGGCGCATCGGAGATGGTGACCACATTTGAAGGGTGCATGTGGCACCCATAAGAGAGAGCTTAATCTTTTTGTTTTTGAGTTAGGGTTAGGGGGAGAGAGAGCTTAATATTTTTTTAAATTTAGGGTTAGGGTTTTTTTTTTTATTTTTAACGTGGGGATCTAAAATCAAGAGAGGTGTTCGAGAGTTCGAGAGAGAGAGAAGATATGGCAGCTGTGGCGAGGGTTATTCCGTCGTCTGCCTCGCCTCTTTCCTCCCCTCAACAATCAAACGCTTCGTTTGCATCCAAACATCATCACCAGCAGCATCTCAACATTGCAATAATTCCCAGTCTCCCCGTTCAGAGGGGGCTGCCGCTTTGTAACAGGTCACACCTCCTTTGCAAAGTGGGCAAAGGCAATGCATCAGTTCCTTTGCAAATGAAACCCTCAGCATTTTCATTCAATTTAGTTTCCTGTCATGGCTTGGATGATGGTGATGCTGCTGCTACTGCTGCAAGGTTGGGGAATGCGTGGGGAGCGACAGCGATTGAGTCGGCTTCAGCCTCAGCTCCTGGCGTGGCACAGAGATCTGCGGAAGCAGATGTGATGGGACTTCTATTAAAGCAGAGAATAGTATTTCTGGGACATCAAATGGACGATTTTGTGGCAGATGCTATTGTCAGTCAGCTACTATTATTGGATGCCAATGATCCCACTAAAGACATTCGTCTTTTTATCAACTGCCCAGGCGGTTCAATGAGGTGCTTGTTTTGCGCTTCACACCAACCTTTGACTTCAGCAAAGATTCTGGCATTACCATAATTTCGGTTATCTCATTGAATTTTTTTTTTTCAACTGTTTCATCACTCAGAATAACGAAAACAACAAATGAGCAGGTAAATTTGTAGATAATCAATTGTTTCTAACCACCAGATATGTGAAGTACGTCTGGAAGATTGTTAGAATGAACACTAACTATCCCTTATACTATCCCCTATACTAATAAGTGATATCTGATTTTTTAGTTCTGACCTTTTTCGCCAGCCGTGGCTCCTTCCTAACCTGCACACCTCACCACCAAATGGTGTAAATATTATAATTCTTTAGACCTAGTTTGCTGCCTTTTGAGCTGTAGGTATGTCCACGCCACACTGTCAATATTGAGAGTATTTAGACTTGAATCTCAGTCCTGCCTGAGTATGATCTCCACCTTCAGAGAAAAGGTACCAACCTTTTTCGCCAGCCGTGGCTCCTTCCTAACCTGCACACCTCACCACCAAATGGTGTAAATATTATAATTCTTTAGACCTAGTTTGCTGCATTACCACTATCCTTTTGAGCTGTAGGTATGTCCACGCCACTGTCAATATTGAGAGTATTTAGACTTGAATCTCAGTCCTGCCTGAGTATGATCTTCACCTTCAGAGAAAGGGTACCAACCTTTTTCGCCAGCCGTGTCTCCTTTCTAACCTGCACACCTCACCACCAAATGGTGTAAATATTATAATTCTTTAGACCTAGTTTGCTGCCTTTTGAGCTGTAGGTATGTCCACGCCACACTGTCAATATTGAGAGTATTTAGACTTGAATCTCAGTCCTGCCTGAGTATGATCTCCACCTTCAGAGAAAAGGTACCAACCTTTTTCGCCAGCCGTGGCTCCTTCCTAACCTGCACACCTCACCACCAAATGTTGTAAATATTATAATTCTTTAGACCTAGTTTGCTGCATTACCACTATCCTTTTGAGCTGTAGGTATGTCCACGCCACACTGTCAATATTGAGAGTATTTAGACTTGAATCTCAGTCCTGCCTGAGTATGATCTTCACCTTCAGAGAAAGGGTACCAACCTTTTTCGCCAGCCGTGGCTCCTTTCTAACCTGCACACCTCACCACCAAATGGTGTAAATATTATAATTCTTTAGACCTAGTTTGCTGCATTACCACTATCCTTTTGAGCTGTAGGTATGTCCACGCCACACTGTCAATATTGAGAGTATTTAGACTTGAATCTCAGTCCTGCCTGAGTATGATCTTCACCTTCAGAGAAAAGGTACCAACGTAGTGGACTGATCTTAATAATATATATTAGATTTATGAAAGCTACGTGGACGTATGCATGCCTCTTGCTACTACTTTTGGGTGTGTTGGGGATTGCTTAACATACAGTCCCTGCATGACGAAGTTGTTTTGATCCACCATGGGATACACATTCCACCCAGGCTCGATGCAATTTTCATGGAGCAGCAAACAGCAGCCCACAAATTGCTCTTTGCAATCATTCATTTTGACAATCAAAGTGGCATATGATTGGCAAAGAATCCTATGTATGACATCGAGACAAAGCATATCGAAGTCGATCATACATTATAGAGAAAAGATACAAAGTGGAGAGGTAAAATCAGAGTCTTGTGTCAAATGGTGTATTTACTAAAGCTCTAAGTAGAAACGAGTTTGAGAAGTTTAGAAATTTTCTTGGAGATGATTTTGACTACAACTTGTTCATTGGATTTGAATGGGATTTAGGGTTTGGGTACAAAATTAGTACCTATATCATCCAAAATTACATTCTATCTCATTCTGAATGAATGAAATCGACTATAAGATAGAGAATGATTGTAACTAGACGGTGCTTGATCGATCTACAATCAATTTTTTTGTAACTAATACAACTAATAATTGAAATTTTATTATTATAAATGCTTCTATGTGATTCTTTGATTCTTTCTAGACAGGCTTGGTTGTGAACTACTTGAAAGGCGCCATTAATTATCTTCTTCAGGGCTGCTTTTACGTCGCCCACATCTGTATAGGTTTATCCTACTTCCGTTGGTCCGCTGCTGCCCTATTTGTCATATTTGCTTCTTTGCAGGAGGGCGCCCATCTACAATTTTTATCTTCTGATTTGGCTAAAAAATCAGCACCCTTGCCAATTTTACAAAGTGAAGATCCGCTTCTTTTTGCTTGTTTCCAAGTGTGGAAGAAGGCGCTAATTTTTTGTGATGATCCGATCACATTCCGAGGCTGAATATTGGACAACATATTACCATTTGTAGGGTGTTTGCAACAGCCCTATCCGTGTGTGTATTCTTCACACTTTTTGGCAAGAAAGAAGGGTTCCGGAAAAAGCTTTGTTGGAGGCAGTTACGAATAGAGCCACAGCTGATCTAGAATTAAGCTATGAAAGCATCACATAAGCAAGACTTAACCCTAGAAAGCAGGAAAGAGAGAGATTAAGGAGGCTAAAGAGAGAGATCAATATCATCAGCTGAATGACAAATGACACAGTTTCCCTACTTATAGCCAAGAGGAAGCCCTAAAAGGAAGTTTCCAGTGGCTAGGGCCCAACTGGGAGGGATAATAGTGCGCCCTCCAAGAAGGCCCCCACTCTCCAGTAATATGTCCAAATGGCCTAATAATGAATAATAAGGCCAAAGGCCAACCATATAGTCTGAATGTTAATGAATAAAAAAGGGCCCAAGGCCTGCTTATGCATAAAGTAAAGTAACTGTAAATGTAAATGGACGCGGCAAATGTAATGAGCCGAGTCCATAACCCTCCCCAACACAAAAAAAAGACCCAACTGCCGAAAAGATAACCGGATCAAGTAGCAGCAAGCCCTGGTGCATCAACAGCTAGAGGAACATCTAATGTAGAGGAATCAACAAGTGCAGCAAGAGCACGAGCTTGATCCGCAAGTAATGGTGTATGATAAAACACATCAATAGGCTCCCATGTAGCCTCCTCAATAGGACGACCATCCCACTGGACCAAAAACTGAATCTGCCGGCGGTGTCGACTATGGTATAGACGGACCTGTAATATAGCAGCAAGTAAAAATGGAAATAACTCTGGAGCAGTATGAAACTCAGCATCACAAGGAGCGTCATCCTCAATAGCAGCATGTAATAAACTGACATGGAATACATCACAGGCGCGTGTGGAAGCAGGAAGCTGTAAGCGATATGTAACTGGACTAAGAACCTCCACAATGCGATAAGGCCCATAATAACGTGGTGCAAGCTTCTCAGTAGAAGCATGGCCCTGGACAAAATGATGACGTGCAAACCGTAAGCGTAGATAAACCATATCTCCAAGCTGAAACTCAACATGGCGGCGGTGACGATCAACTGAGGTCTGATAACGCTGCTGAACATGCTGTAAATGAGAACTGGCCCGAGTAATAAGCTCTCGAGCACCTGATAGAAAAGATGCAAGTGTAACAGGTGTATCCTCAGGAGGAAGAGGAATGCCAGGTAAAAGAGGTGCATAGCCATGAGATAATAAAAATGGAGAGACACCTGTGCTGGTACTAACAGAGCTATTATAGCTATACTCTGCTAAACATAAATGCTGATCCCAATCCTTCCCTGAAGGAGTAACAAAATGGCGTAAATAATCCTCAAGGATCCTGTTAAGGACCTCAGACTGCACATCAGAAGTAGAATGATAAGCAGAACCCATAAAAAGCTGAATATCCAAAATACGCATAAGCTCTGTCCAGAATATAGATGTAAACTTACTATCCCGATCAGAAAGGATAGTACGAGGAAATCCATGCAGGCGGAAAATCTTTGATAGGAACAAACGTGCACACTGCTCTGCTGTGATAGTACTGCGAATTGGGGTAAAATGTGCCTGTTTCGAGAACCTGTCAACTACCACCATACATGAATCGTGACCACGCTGGGTATGGGGAAGGCCAAGGATAAAGTCCATAGATATATCAGTCCACTGGCGATGAGGAATAGGCCAACTCTGGAGCAAACTAGCAGATTTAGAACGGGAGTACTTATTACGAAGACAGAAAGGGCAGGTACGAATAAGTACAGCAAGCTCAGATCGAAGAGAGGGCCAATAGAAATGGTCTTTGAGACGAGCATAAGACTTCTGAAAACCAAAGTGACCCCCAACAGGAGAGGAATGAGCATCCGACAACAACTGGGAACAGATACCCAAAGAACTAGGGATACAAAGAGAATCATAATGGTAAAGACGATTGTCAATAATGGAGTAAACCTGATGACGACTGGACGAAACAGGTGGGGCAGAACTATAAACATCACGAAAATCAGAACATGTAAGGTATGTTGCACTTAGAGCATCAAACCATGGAGGAATAGTAGAAACGAGTGTATTTAACAAAGCTGGAAGACGAGATAATGCATCAGCAGCAGTGTGAGCACGACCAGGACGATACAATATGGAGAAATTAAAAGACTGTTAAAAGCCAACGAAATTGACGATCACTAAGGTCATGTTGAGAAAACAGATAACGTAAAGACTGGTGATTAGTAATAATGTCAAATGGGACTCGATACAGATAATGACGCCACTTCTTAAGAGCATAGATAATAGCAAGAAGCTCTTTCTCATGCACAGAATAACGTTGCTCATAAGAGCGAAGACGACGCGACTCATAGGCAATAATACATTGTGACTGGCGAAGTAAAGCACCCAAACCAACATTACTAGCATCAGTCTCAACAAGAAACTTCTGATCAAACTGTGGTAAACACATAACGGCAGCATCAACAACAACACGACGAAGAGTATCAAACGAGGAGTCCACAAAAAAGTACTAGACTTCTTCAAAAGTGCATGAAGAGGAGCTGCGATAGTGGCAAAATGAGGAACTGGACGACGAAGGTGAGTAGCTAACCCAAGAAACATACGAACCTGATGAATATCAGTAGGTATAGGCCAATCCTGGATGGCCTGAACCTTATGAGAGTCCAGACGAATGTGACCATTACAAATAAGAAAACCAAGAAACTCGATCTCAGAAACAACAAAAGAACATTTAGACAACTTAGCAAATAACTGGTGGTGTACAAGTAACTGAAAGACCGAGGAAAGATGGGCAACATGCTCAGCAAGAGACTGACTAAAATAAGAATATCATCAAAATAAACCAAGACACAATGACCAAGAAGCGGACGTAAGACATTATTCATCACAATCTGGAACGTAGGAGGGCCATTAGTAACACCAAAAGGAAGCACACGAAATTCATATAAACCAAGATGAGTACGGAAAGCAGTCTTATGTTCGTCAGAAGGGTGCATCCTGATTTGGTAATATCCAGAACGAAGGTCTATCTTGGAAAAGATTTTAGAGGTACCGAGCTGGTCAAAGAGGTCATCCATGTGTGGAATAGGGTACTGATTACGAATAGTCAACTTATTTAAAGCACAATAATCAATACAAAGGCGTTTGGTACCATCTTTCTTATTAATAAGGAGAACAGGAGCACCAAAGGGGCTGTGACTAGGAACAATGAGACCCTGATCTAACAAGGCAGTAATATGGAGCTCAAGCTCATCACGCTCAGATCGAGACATACGATAAGGGGGACGGGAGGGAGGGGCAGAACCAGGACGCAAATCAATATGATGGTCACGTCACGTAATGGTGGTAGCGTCGTAGGTTTTGAAAAGACAAAAGCATACTGATGTAATAAGTCAGAAATCACCTGAGGAACAGCTGCTGGTGTAGAAACTGGAGGAACTGGTAGTGCCCGCTGAACACATAATAAGGCAGCACAATGAGCCTTCGGCAGGCTGCGAATAAACTGCTTCCCAGTAATCAACTGGAAGTCTCCCTGAGAATCAATGGCCACAAGTGAGTGTGTAACTGCATCATGTACAAATGTCAATGTCTGCTGTGTCAAGTCCAGTGTAACGGCTCCAAGAGATGCAAACCAATCAGCACCAAGGATAAGATCATAACGCTCCATAGGGATAATGTAAAGATCTGCCTGTTCAGAGAAATCTCCAATGCGGTATGGTAAACGCTGAAACATCTGAGAACTAGGAAAAGAATGAGAACTGGCAACCTCAACTGTGAGAGGCTGGGAAGCAGGAACAGGTGAAGCACGGATCCGACTAGTGATATAACTGCTAATAAAAGAATGAGTGCTACCAGTATCAACTAAAGCAATATACTCTCGACCTGTAATACGCACACGTAACCGAATGGAGCGAGGACCAGGACGCCCTGTCCAAGTAGCATAGGCAAGCTGAGCATGGCAAGTAGCAGGAAGTAAATCAGGGGAAGGCTCAGAGGATAAGTCAGGCTCATCAGAAATATGAATGTAGATATTGGAATCATCTGGAGTAGTGCCCTCATAGTAAAAAACAGCAGTAGTAGTAGGGAGAGGACTCTTACAACGAAAGCAAAGACGCTTCTGCTGAAGATCAGCGAACTCTGCAGACGTGTAACGTCGGACAAAAGCAGGTCGAGGAGTCGGAGGACGAGGAGGCGAGGGGGCAATGGAGAGAGCTGGAACAGAAGGGGCCGGTGTAGGGGTGAACGTAACGGGAAAAGATGAAGCAGAAGGACGGGGTCGGGAGAAGCGGGAAGGAAGGGTGTCAGAGTACTTATGCTGTAAAGTACTGGCAAGAGACATCGCCTCAACAAGTGTGGTAGGACGGAAGGAAGAAACATCATAACGTAAAGCACCACGAAGCCCAGCAATGTAACGAGAAATAAGCTCAGTGGGCTGTAGATCTGTGAAAAGATAAGAAAGCTCCATAAACTGATCTGTATAAGAAGCAAGATCACTGGTCTGAGTGAGACTACGGAATGTATCACGTTGGCGGTCAAGCCACTGAGGATCAATCATAGCATGGCGGAGGTCACGGCGAAAAGTATGCCATACATGGAGCCCTTCCCGATCAGGATCAACTCTATAAACTCGCCACCACGTGGCGGCACGTCCATCTAAATGTAAAGCAGCCAACTGGATCCTTTGAGGATCAGTCTTGGGGTAAATCTGAAAATATCTGTCAAGCTTAGCAAACCAATTCTCTAATAAGTTCCCGTCGGAGGAACCAGAATAGGTAGCAAGCTGTACCCTATCACGAAAGTCTCGAGCAAAGTGTTGAAGAGTAATGCCTATTTTACCCCTTTTGGCTAAGCATTAGTTAAGTTGTACATAACTCATGGGGCATGTTTTAATTAAATGCATGACCCCCCCTTTTGTTAAGTTATGTAAATTAGTGCAAGTGGCCCACTTGGCCAAGTAGCTCACTCCCATGGTTGACACCTAGACTTTCCATGCATGTAAAGGAGGTGCTTGCCTCACAAGGGATTTGGAGGACCCACGCCCTCCTCTCTCTCACTAGCAATTCATTTC
Source organism: Diphasiastrum complanatum (assembly GCA_029204225.1). Lineage (NCBI taxonomy): Eukaryota > Viridiplantae > Streptophyta > Lycopodiopsida > Lycopodiales > Lycopodiaceae > Diphasiastrum > Diphasiastrum complanatum. The sequence continues at coordinate 72,679,160 of CM055094.1, forward strand.
TTCTTGAGACTTTTGAGTTTGTGAGATGCTCATGCAATTCTCCTTGTGTGTGATATTTCCATAGCCAAGTTTTCTCAAGCTTTCATAGTTGATCTAGCATCTGAGTTAAGATACTCCATATCTAGGTCTTGTAATTCTTCATGGTATCAGAGCAGGTTGTCTAGCCTGTGAGTCTGAGAGTGAGAGAAACTTCAGTGCTTAGATTCTTGAGAAGATTCTTATCTTCTACAAGCACCTCAATCTTGAAAGAGGGAGCATTTGATCTACAGGTGTCAGATCAGGTGGAGTCTTGCACTGTAGCTATTGGCAAGGGGAGTGGGATGATCCAAAAACTTTCTAAATCTGGCCAAGTTTTGGAGAGTTTTTCTGGAGGAGCTTACACAAAAGTAGGGCGCACTTTCTGTAGGGGCTTCTGGTTTCTGTTCCAGTGGAGCCTAGTGCTTGTGCTAGTGAGGCCACACCAAGTGGCAAAGACAAAAGCAGGAGCTGAAGGGTTGCCTTGAAGTGGCTACATACCCTAGTTTGGGGTTAAACCCTTGTTGCTGGAAGCTGTTCTTTTCTGATCTCTTTCAAGTTGAGCTTCTGTTTTAAGCACAGATTTTAGCATGGCAAGTCTTGGGGAGAGTTTGCTGGGTGAATCTAGCAAACTAGATGGCACAAACTACAGAGTGTGGAAGTTCAAGATAGCTAATATCTTGATGGATAAGAATTGCTGGGAGGTCATGACAGGTACAGAACCTGTACCAACATCTGATCCTGAATTGAAGGACTACATGAACAGGAGACATAAAGCTCATAGGATAATCAATCTTTCTGTCAAGGACAATATTATTCCTCACATTTGCAATGCAAGGGATGCAGCTGATGCTTGGACAATTCTGAAGTCTATGTTTGAAACAGTGGATTCAGCCAAGCTGGTGTATTTGCAAAACAGGTTACATACTCTCAAGATGGAAGCAGGTGCAACAATTGGTGATCATATTACAAAGGTCAAGGACCTATTGGATCAGCTTGCTTCAGTTGGAGAGAAAGTAAGTGACAGGAGTATTGTTCCCATAGTCTTGAACAGCTTGTCATTCAACTATCAAGACTATGTGATGTCCCTTTATGCTAGGGAGAAACTCCCAACCTTTGGGGAGTTATGTGGTCTTCTTTTACAGGAGGAGATGAATCTTTCTGAAAGGGAAGATAATCCAGAGCTTGCATTTGCTTCTAAGAAGAAGCAAAACTTTCAGAAGAAAGGCAAAGGCAAAAAGAAGAACTCAAAGCAAAGCTTGGAGCAGCAGGTGTCCAAGTTACAGGTTGGAGAGGAGTCAAGCACCAATTCCTCATCTACACCCAAGAGGAAGGGCAACTGCAACTATTGTGGTAAGTATGGGCATTTTGCTTTTGAATGCAGGAAGAAGCAAAGTGATCAGAAGAAGGAAAAGAACCAGCAGAGTCACTTTGTTGACAAAGTTGTAGAGGAGGAGCAATCTGGTGTGCTTGAGCTATTCACCGCAGCCCTATCATCTGAATCCACATTTGGTGGATGGTACATTGATTCTGGAGCCTCAAAGCACATGACACCTCATAGAGATTGGTTCAGCACCTATGAGGAGACAGAAGATAGCCAGCATGTTTGCCTTGGAGATAATTCTACACGTATGGTGAGGGGCAAAGGTACAGTTGCAATACAGCTATCATCAGGTGAGGTGAAGGAAATTAAAAGTGTGTTGCATGTACCAGGGTTGGCTAAGAACTTGTTATCTGTTGGTGCCATTACCAAACAGAACATGGTGGTAGAGTTTAATGATTCTAAATGTTTGGTAAAAGACAAAGAGAAGAACTTCAAAGTGGTAGCCAAGGGAATGCAAGAAGGAGGTCTTTACAAGCTTTTCACAACCATTCCTAGCCAAGAGGCCTTGTCTGCAAGAGATACTAATCGGGACAAGCTTTGGCATGAGAGATATGGTCATTTGAGTTACAAAAGTTTGCAAGTTTTGAACAGGCACAAAATGGTAGTAGATCTTCCTAGCATTAAGTCTTCTTCAGATACATGTGAGGCTTGTGCATTAGGGAAGCAACAGAGGAAAAAGTTTCCAAAAGAGAAAGCTACTAGGGCCAAGGGCATTCTTGAACTTGTGCATTCAGATTTATGTGGTCCCATGCAGGTCAAATCAGCAGGGGGGGCATACTATTTCATGACCTTCGTAGATGATTTCTCTCGGAAGGTATGGGTCTATTTTCTGAAACTGAAATCTGAAGCGTTCAAATACTTCAAACAGTGGAAAGCTATGGTGGAAAACCACACAGGAAAGAGGTTAAAGACTCTCAGGTCAGATAAGGGTGGTGAGTATATTTCTAATGAGTTCAAAGATCTTTGCAAAGCATGTGGGATAAAGAGACAGTTTACTGCTCCACATACACCGCAGCAAAACGGCGTGGCTGAGCGGAAAAACAGGTCTATAGTTGAGTGTGCGAGGAGCATGCTCAAGGCAAAGAGGTTGCCAAATTCCTTTTGGGCAGAAGCGGTAGCAACTGCTGTTTTTCTATTGAATAGAAGTCCAACCAAAGCAGTTGAAGGAATCACGCCAGAAGAGGCATATAGTGGCAAGAAGCCCAAAGTGGGCAGCCTTCGAGTATTTGGGTGTACAGCATATGCACATATACCAAAGGACTTGCGGAAGAAACTTGATGCAAAATCCGTAAAGTGTGTCTTTCTTGGGTATAGTGAAGGTGAGAAAGCTTATGTGCTATATGATCTCGAAAACAGGAGGAAGATCCTAAGTCGAGATGTCATCTTTGATGAAGAGCATGCACCCAAGATACAGGAGCAGGAGAAGGAAGGAATTACTGAGTTCATACCCTTGATTGATTCCACGGATGAGGATCCTAGTCAAGAGTCCTGTAAGCCTCAAGTGCAGGAGCAACAACAGGAAATTGAACCTACTAGTTCGAGACCTCTTTTTGGCCAAGTACCAGAAGCAGAAGTTGGGGACAAACGGAAGACTAAAACAATACCATGGGATACGTGGTCACCATCCACATCACCTACTGCTAGGAAGAAGCTACCTAGGTGGTATTGGGAAACAATCAAAGAAGGTCAAATGATTGAAGAAGGAGAGAGCAGTGAACAGGGTGTCAGAAGATCTCTTAGGTCTCATGAGAGACAAGAGACTAACTTTGCTCTTATGTCCACTATTCTGAATGCAGATGAGCCACAATTCTTTCACGAAGCCGTGAGAGAAAAGGTATGGCAACATGCCATGCAGGAGGAGTACGACTCCATTGTCAAGAATGACACATGGGAGCTCACTACATTGCCAGAAGGGAAGCAACCAATAGGTTGCAAGTGGGTCTATAAGACCAAGTTTCATGCCAATGGAACAGTGGACAAGTACAAGGCAAGGTTGGTGGCGAAAGGCTATGCTCAGCAAGAGGGGCTAGACTATGATGAGACATTCGCACCTGTTGCTAAAATGACATCTATCAGGACCGTCTTGGCTATAGCCTCATATTTTGATTGGGATGTCCATCAAATGGATGTCAAGAGTGCCTTTCTTAATGGGCACCTACAGGAGGAGGTTTACATGGAACAACCGCAGGGATTTGAAATAACAGGCAAGGAGAATCTGGTTTGCAGGCTTAGGAAAGCCTTGTATGGGCTCAAACAGGCGCCAAGGGCTTGGTATAGCCGAATTGATGAGTACTTTGCAAGGCAAGGGTTTGAGAAGAGTAAGTCTGATTGCAATCTTTATGTCTTCAGGGAAGGAGAAGACTTTGTGGTTGTTGTGCTCTATGTGGATGATCTACTCATCACGGGAAGCAATAAGAAGCTTATTGCTTGTGTTAAGAAGAATCTTTCTAATGAGTTTGAAATGAAAGATTTGGGTTTGCTACACTATTGCCTAGGAGTTGAAGTTTGGAAAGGAAAGCGTTGTCTTTTTATCTCACAGGCAAAGTATGCACAGAAATTATTGAAGAAGTTTAACATGCAAGAAAGCAAACCAATCAACACACCCATGGATGCAAGCAACAAGCCATCAAAAGATGATGGTCCAGCATTTGCAGATGAGACGCTCTATCGTCAGTTAGTGGGCAGCCTGATTTACCTTACTACCACCAGGCCAGATATTGCTTATGCGGTTGGAATCGCAAGTCAATACATGTGTAAGCCTACCGAAGCACATTGGAAGGCAGCAAAGCGGATCCTAAGCGTGTACGATAAAACTCACTCTTGGTCCCCAATGGACCCTGCCAAGTGGTATGAAGATATGATCTGTAAAGGAGGCCTGTGATGTACTGGTGGGTGCCCGCAGGTAGATCACTAATCTGGATACCCAATGTGGAGAGGAGACGGCAAGCCTGGGAGTACCATGAGAAAAGGTGTCCCTCTGAGTGTAGGCGCCCGGATGAAGATAAAGCTGCAACTACATAATGTGTACCCGCGTCCTGAAGATCCTGTAACCTTTGTATGAATGTCACAATATGGAATAAGGCCTCAATCTGAATGGGGGGGACCGCGAACTCCGCCAAGATAATATGGTGTGGTACTGAGGGCTTCCCCATATCATCCGGGAGAGCAAACGAATCTGGAGCCGGGAGATATACGTCCAATCAGTAGCTGTCAGACCAGTACTCCATGTCTCGGAAGCATACATAGCTGAGGGCACAACCATAGTGTCAAAGAGCCGACACTTACTAGTCGCATCTCTGATGTGTGAGCTGAAACATAGTCTCTCCAAATCTACCAGTGAGGCATAGTCCTTCCGTACCCGGGAAATAGCTACGTGTCTCATGCTGAACGTAGGCCCCGAGAATAGTACTCCTAGATATGTATAGGAATCAACAACCTCTAGGGGATGACCATCCCATAGAAGCTCCTACCGCATCATGAAAGACCTAGAGGTGTTGAACACCATAACCTTAGTCTTGGCCACATTCACCGACAAACCCCACCGTGTGCAGAAAGAAAGAAGAGCATCTAAGTGTCGCTGCAAACCCTCTCTTGTCCGTGAAAGCAAAACCACATCATCAGCATAAAGGAGAATAGCAATAATGAGGTCGCCCAATGTACAACCCTCCCCTCCCTCACTCTGTATAACATGCTCTAGCTCGTCAATGTAAAGACCAAAAAGTGTAGGAGAGAGTGGACATCCCTGTTTGACACCAATAGTACTGACCACCTCCGGTGAAATAACTCCTGATAGTCGGACCCTGCCAATAACTCGCCTGTACAATGCTACTACCGCCTGTATAGTATCCTCCTGAAAGCCCCGATCATGAAGTCTCTGTATCAATAGATGCCTAGGCATAGAATCAAATGCCTTGCGGAAATCCACAAAGGAGCAGTATACACGCTCCCTCTTGGCCTTAGCCTCCTCAATGATGGACCTCAAAGTAAAGATATGATCCGATGTAGTATATCCCGGTCTACCCGCCTGTCCAATGGCATGGAGTGATCTAGCATCCATCTCTGTACTGATCTCTGACTGTAGGATAGAACCATATACTTTGGCGAAGAGGTGATTGATCATAATGGTGCGGTAGTTGTCAGCTTTCATGGGGTCCTCGCCTTTGTGGATAGGGTGAATGAGGTTTGTGGACCATGGAGAGGGAAAATCAGAGGTGACAGCTCGGTTGAATAGGATGGAGAGAAAGGGTGAGAGGATGTCGGGAGCATACTTTAGAAGTTCAGCCTCTAGCTCATCAATGTCTTTGGCTTTATGGGAATGGAGTCGTGTGATGGCCTTTTCTATATGTTCGTTAGTGAATATGGCAGAAGTATCCGTGAGACAGGAGGTGGGAAGAGGAGGGGTATCTGGGATGGTGTACAATGATGTGGCATATGCGACCCAAGTGCTGAGGTCTGTGATCCGTGGTGGGGGTGACCGTGGAAGGAACCTCTTCCAGAATGAACCTGAGGAAGAACTAAAGAGGAGATCCATCAGTTTCTTACCCTGACCAATCTCGTATGCGATTTTCTTTTTTTTGGTGGTTCTGCGGTTGCGGTAGACACGAGATATGGTTTTGGTCATATGAGGAAGATGGGAGCAAGCATATATGAGGTTCTGATGTAGCTGGATGCATTCCTGATCATACCAGGGGTTATAGGGTCTATGACGTTGCTGGTCTTTGGGCCGTGGGGATGGAAAGGCAATGGAAGCTGCAGTATGGATGGTTTGGACAAGAAAGAGGGACTGCTCCTCTAAAGTATGCTCATGTGGGAAATAGGTAAGGAGATCGGAGAGGGCTTCTCTGTATAGAGGTGTGTGATGTGAAGTGTAGCGGTAGGTGGGTTTAGCTGTAGGGGTCGAAGAGAAAATAGGTGTGATGTGGAGATGACCGACAAAGAGTGAGAGATATGAATGATCAGAAAGAGTGGTGCGGTGTACAGAGAAGGATGAAATGGAGTGAAGGAGAAACGCTGAACCCATGAAATAGTCGACGATGCTATGTCCTCCACTATGTGGGAAGCAAGTGTAGTCACCAGAGCCTGGCAGCTGAAGAAGGCCATTATAAATGGCTAGTCCATGAGCCTCACCCAACTGAAGCATCTGCTCCCCATATGATGTGACTGGAGCCGCTGCATCCGCCGATCGCCGTATAAGACCAAGATCATCCCAATCAAGTGCATGTATCCACTGTGGGTCATCTGCTGCTTTGTGAAATTCCGTTTGCCTAGACCCAGTCCTGGCATTGAAGTCCCCCGCTAGAAGAATATATCCTCGATCCTCATATCTGATAATGTCCGATGAAATATCCATGAAAGGTGACTCCTCCTCTGAGGTGAAAGCTGATGTCTCTGGAGGGCAATAACAAATAGCCAAGAATATGTCACGATCTAACTCCATCAACCTGTGGTCCAACTTGATCCAGATATAGCGAGCCTGCTTGTCAGTGTATAGTAGCTCGACCCATGGCTGGAGAGAGTCTCGAAATAAGCAAGCAACACCACCTGAACCGCGACTAGTCAGTGCCCTCGTCTTCCCTCTGCAAGTAGAAAGCCAGCAAAATCCCTCAATGCAAGGAAGTCCTCTCTCAGGACTCTCATGTGTCTCAGTAAGTATAACGATATCCCCTGTAGTACAAAAATCTCTAAAGTCTCCTGCTGTAGATGAAGAATGGATACCATTGCAGTTCCATTTTGGGGGTCAATGTATCGGGCCTTACCATCCCGATATATCACCCTTTTTCCCAGTGCTCTGGCTTCGCTGAAAACCTTCCTCCTTTTGGCAACTTGCATAGGTGTGAGATCATCGTCCATGAAGACAAGGGTACCTCTCAGCCTAGCTCGTAGCTTAAGGACAGCTTGCCGCTCCTCTATTCCCGTGAACCGTATGATGAGTGTAGTTGGATCTCTTTTAGTTCTCCACGCTTTTTCCATTCCGTTGTGATGGTGTGAAAGTGTATCCGTGAGGAAACTGGATGCTTCGGTAATTGGAGCCTTAGTATCTTCAATTCCTCGCACCCGCACATTCAGAGATTTATACTTCCGCATTTTTTCTTCGGATATGGTGGCTGAGATGACGCTATTGAAAGTGTGTGTACCTTCCTTAACGTCTTCTTTGAATAGAGAGGCCCATGTTTTGGTTTCCGCCTTATGTTGCTCAATCCGTTCCACCAATTCTTGGATCTTTGTGGTGCTGGCTGGTTCTTCTTTTCTGCTCAAGGTCTCTTCCAAAGATATGATTCGGGCCATCATAGTTTGCTTCTCGATTGCCATAGCTTGTATTGTGGTTTTCAATTGACCCATTTCCATCCTTAGGTAGCTAGATTCTAGTGTAATCTGTTCCATGCAAGAGAGAAGGTACTGTTCAAATGCTTTCGTAGGAGAATAGGCTTCTTTAGGGAATGAGAGAGGATAATGGGAGGGGGCAGGAGAACCATGGAGAAAGGAGAGGGCCAAGGAAGAGGGGGGAGGGCTGTGAGCAGGCAGCGAGGGGTTGGGAAGGGCCAGCGAGGGGGTGGGGGGGGCGGGAGTAGGCTGAGCAGACAGCGAGGGGGTGGGAAGGGCCAGCGAGGGGGTGGGAGGGGCGGGAGTAGGCTGAGCAGGCAGCGAGGGGTGGGAGAGGTGGTGGGAGAGGGAGTAGGCAGCAAGGGGGTGTGTGAAGGGCCAACGACAGGCTGCAAAGGAGAGGGAGGGGGTAGCGAAGGAGAGGGAGGGGAGCGAGGGCTCCCCTTTTTTCTGGCCATGGAGACCCGCTGAGTGCGATGGAGGTCTGAGGGGAGGTGAGTGCGACCAGGGTAGGGCGAGCTAGGCCAGGGCAGCAGCAGGTGGATCGGGCAAGTGGATCAGCATCGGGCAGGTGGATCAGCAGAGGGAGAAGCGTCAGCAGGGCGTCAGCAGGGTCAGGTCAGTAGGGTGTCAGCAGGGGATCGGGAGGGCGCCACCATTGCGCGCGCGAGAGAGAGAGAGAGAGAGAGAGAGAGAGAGAGAGAGAGGGAGAGTTTTCGGGGTTTTTTCGAGTGTTTCATTGTAAATTGTAATATGTATGGTGTATCGTGTGACATTAATAGTACATTAATGTTTTGAGTGACGAGTAACAATGATCAATCTTTCTACTCATGTATGGAAGTTGGTAGTTACTAGCTAATGTCACAAATGATATCAGATAGATCATAGCTAAAACTGCGAGCAACAGATGGATCAAGAACCCTAAATCACAGGTGATAGGTATTGTTAGGTAACAAGACTCAGGAGGTGCACGTTAGGATTTAAATTTCACAATCGATTAATCACAAATTATAATCTACATGTTACTCATCAACACTAGGAAAGCACTTCTTTTTGACATAATCGAAGGGTAGAAACTAAGGGACGGGGGGGCGGGGGGGGGGGGGAACCCTAAAGAACCCTAAAACCGATTCGTCGGTTCAAACCTAGAGAAGTTGATTCTTTCCTGATTTAAACACGGTTCGAAAAGGCGATTTGAAAGGTACCATTAAACATTGAAGACAGTCGCCCTCTATTCGAATAAGCAACAGTCCCATAAGAAGAGAACTTCAAAGGACAAGAAGACTAAAGCTGAGCAGACTTCAAACCAACAACTACAACAACACGATCAACAGCATCAGAAGCCGAAAACCAAGATCTTCTGCAAGTACTGCAAGAGAACCAACCACGACATCAAGGACTGTCGAGTTCTCAAACACAACGAAGCAAAGAAGAAGATGCGGCAGTTGGATGAGGGATCTGATTCTGCTAGAACCTCTCATGAAGACCCAACACTGCTAATGGTACAAGATCAACAAAGTAGAGATGCCCTGCTATGGTATCTCGATTCTGGTGCTTCTCAACACATGACTCCATGTAAATTCCTATTCGAAGAACTCACACTAGCAGATTCGAAGTACATCTACTTCGGTGACTCAAGTACACATCATATTGAAGGCCAAGGATCTATACGCCTTCATCTTCCAAATGATAACTCGACATTGCTTAATGATGTACTTTATGTACCCAAACTGACAAAGAATTGATTGTCCATCAGCAAGATCATAGATCAGGGCTGTAGAGCTTTGTTCAATTCAAAGCAATGTACTGTTTTGGATAAAGATTGTAATGAAATCCTCTCTGCAAACAAAGAAGGTAATTTGTACATTTTGAGTCATGATTATGCACTTTCTACCAATGTGAGTACTTCAAATGCTCAGTTTTGGCATCAAAGACTAGGACATCTAAACATGAAAGCAGAGATGTGGACACTCGAAAATCCACTTCTGGCTACCTGTGCCTTCTAGCAGGAGGACCCATCTCATGGAATAGTCGAAAGTAGAAATGCATTTCTTTGTCGTCCACAGAGTCCGAATATGTCGCACCTCTGCAACAAAGGAGATTATCTTGCTCAGAAGATTGCTCCTGGATCTGAAGTTTCCTCTAATCAGACCAACTATACTCTATTGCGACAATCAAAGCTGCATCGCTCTATCTCTGAAATTCACTCTAGAACTAAGCATATTGAAGTTCAATTTTATTTTCTTAGAGAAAAGGTACGTCTAAGACTGCAAATTATAAAATTGCTTCAAGATGATTCTTCCTATAATTAATAAACTTGGGATAAGTTTCTGAAGGATGATGATGTTCCTCTAATGTGAATAACTGCTCAAACAACTGTCTTTGCTTGCGCATATTCTGTTTGAAATCTTAACGAAATGCAGTCAATTCTTCAATAGGAACCAAGTAGAATTGATTCCATACTATTTTGTCCTTACAACTCTTCTTTTCTTTTTTTGTATGGTTTGTCATAATTTCATGAAGTTCCAAGAGACCTAGGTTAATTGCCGCAATTGTAACATTACTGTAACTGGATGCAGATACAGTTCTTCAGATCTTTCTGTTGAACAGAAAAAAAACCTCAACCTATGCTATTTCAAATGTATGACATCTCACATCACTACAGGAATTCAAGATGCACTACAGAAATTACCAAACAATCCAAGATTTTGAAACAAGGAAACTTAATTTAAGCTGGAAGTACACTTTTTGTACTCCATGAGGAAGAAAGCAAGCTCCAATGCATCCTAGCAATTATGTACGATGCACAGTCAGTAAAGTAGTCTGAATCTGGTAGTGTTTGCAGCCTTGAAATGAAAAAATTGATAGTATTTGTGCATGCAATCTAATAATGACGAACTACACAACACTCTCTGTAGTGCTGAGAAGGAGAGACAGATTGTAAAAAACATGCACCGGTGCTACAAACAAAACAGAAAAGCTTCTCAGAAAGTGCTTGAAAATTTGCCAGTTTCCCTTTTGAACAAGGGCTTATGACTGTAAAAGTTCCTCATAACCTCGTGAAGCGTTACGTAAAAGCTGACTGGCATAGGAACTGCCGATTTGTCTCGTGAATATCATACCAAGAGGAGCGATGAACATGGCATGATTCTATCAAGTTTTCTGCAAATAAGAAAGCCTGTATGTTTGGAGGCATTTCGTAACATTTATTCTACAGTCAAAATCCATGTATCAGACGATTTGATCTCAATGTTGTTTGACCTCTTAAATAAAAGTAAGTTGTGGATCATGTAGTGCCTATAGTAAAAACAATAGGTGCTGAATGTGGATACAGCATGGATTAACATCTTAATTTCCATTTAAAGTATCTTGAAGCTGTTGTCGGCATTGCTGGTGTGATGTTGTGGAGTGTTTGTTTTCAAGCGTAGGTAGGAAGCTTGGTTGTTTTTGTAAAAAGCTTCATGACTGAATATTTGACCTAGAGGCTAGTGGTTATAAAATTATTGAAAGTTTGTTTCTCCAGTTGGTACTTTTATGCCTAACGCCTTTAAGATTTCAGGATTTAGAGTTGCCAAAATTCTAGTCAAGGCTTTACACAAGCCAGACATTAATATTATCTGTGAAATCAGACACGAATATATTGGAATATAGAACAAAGGCGTAGGTATTGTCCTTGAAGGTTTTTTGAAATGGAGCATATTCTTCTGTAAAATTATGTCTTAAGATCAGGATATTAGAATTGTTCTACAATTAGAGATCTGCACATCCTTCAAAGCTGACATTTGAATTGTCAGTGTACCATTCTTGGGGTATTATAAGGTATTAGGCTTTAGGTATTTTGCTGCATCCTTTGAGTTGTCAGAAAACTTCAAAGAAGCAGTCAAATTAGAAGTACTGCAGATTGTAATTGTTATCAGGCTCAATGTTTACACAGTTTAAAGGTTTAATTCACTGGAATCTCTATTCGTTTGGTCACTTTTGCAGTGCTGCGATGGCTATTTTTGATGCTATTCAGCTTTGTCGATCAGATGTCTCTACTATTGCGTTTGGGCTGGCTGCCTCCACTGCCTCAATAGTTTTAGCAGCTGGCACAAGAGGAAAACGTTTTGCCATGCCAAACACACGCATAATGGTCCACCAGCCAATGGGAGGAGCTAGTGGACAAGCTTTGGATGTAGAGATTCAAGCAAAAGAGATCATGCATCACAAAGCAAACTGTTTGAGGATTTTATCTCAGATAACAGGTAAGTCTATCGAAACGGTTGAAAAAGACATCAACAGAGACCGCTACATGTCACCTGTTGAAGCCTTGGAATATGGCTTACTTGATGGGGTGATTGACAAAGATTCTATAATTCCTCTTGTACCTATGCCGGAAAAAATATCTCGTAGACAAGATATCAAGAATGCAGAATCTGATCCTCATAAATTCTTAATCCCTGTTATTCCAGATGATGAGATTTATTGACAAATCACAATTGTCTTATAAGTTTAGCAGCTGGTATTTGGTTGCTTAAGCTTTAGCTATTCCATCTGGCATGGTTTGGCTCATGATAAAATATTAACTCAACTGATACACAGTTTGATTGCTAGCCTGTTTTAAAAGATTTTGGGTAATTGTGCTGCTGTTTATCAAGCACATTTTGAATCTGCATGTCAGTACTAGAATGGGTGGGGTTACCTATTATGATTGTGTGAAAGAACAGCAGCATATGTGTAGTCTCAAAAGAGATAAATCTAGTGTGCGTGCTTCAGTTGATCAGATTTTCAAGGTGCTGTACTGCTGTTTATTAAACACATTTTAAATCCATGTAGATAACTGGTTTAGGGTTTAGGGTTACAATTGTGTACAAGGATAAATGGTATAGAGGTAGTCTGGAAAGTCAAATCTAGTGATGCATATGCTTCTGGTGATCTGTATTTTGTTTCATATTCTAACCTTATAACATCTGCATATTAGAATATTATTAAATGTGAGTTATGGTCATTCACTCGGGTTTTGTGCTGCCATGGCACTATTGAGTTAGTAATTCTTCTTTTCAGCTTTGGAAGGCTATTTATACTACTAACATTAGTGGAGGAAGTTGATGTCCTGCCTTAGCTCACATGAATGCTTGTGCTGCAGCAATGCCCATGAACATTGTTACATTCGAACCCTGTTTGAATGTTTTGTCAAACTCGTTTGAAACCTCAACATTCAAAGTTTAATTTTTTCTAGGCCCTAGGGCCCCGAAAAGGGGTCCCCATGCGCATGTTAGCGCCCAATTAAGCCTTAGCCAAGAAAAACAACCCATTGCCCAAGCACCTTTCACGTCTGAGCACTGTTCATCCTAAGTAGATGATTAAAAAGCTTTTTACACAAAAGAGTTATGACCTCTGTTAAGCCACACTTGTTGGAGTGGTCAAACCCAAAAATTTATATTTTAAAAAGGTTGACAACATTTCAAACATTTGAAACTTTGTTTGAAACGTTTGAAAGTTACATTGTGTAGGAAGACACTAACTAGTAAGCTTATCTCTTGAAAACTGAACATGGCATGTGCCAAAAGCCTACACCCCAACATGTACTATAGGAGGGTAACTTGCCTGTCACTCACCAATAGAAAAATATTGACCAAACTTACTCGCCATCTGTATAGAAGTTCACATTATACCCATAGCGCAACATATCAAAAAAATTATTTATAACTTGCCAATTACTCGCCACATGTGTGAGAAGCCTTGGGTCACTTGCCATCGTAGTTGTACCACCCTCACGATGTTTTAAGTGTTGATAATTTTAGGGATCTAGTTGAGATAGTCACATTTTTAACTTCATATTAATCCGTAGTAGATGCACAATACAACTAGTAAACATCATATGATCCCGCCTTTTGAGTTGTGCATTGTGCTAACAATCACCATCCAGAGTTGTAGCAAACTGGGATGATTCTAGGTCCTTCTGAGAAAAACTTTTGAGCACTTAAAAGTATTAGTATACACGGTTTTATGGGTGAACACTTTTGCCATGTTGTACTGCAATGGAAAATCTGGCACTCTAAATTTTGGTTTTAGAAAATTAGCATTTTTTATGACCTAGACTCAACTGGTCAAAGTTTGACAGTATCTTTATTCCATAGAATATTCTCAGATGATTTTTAGCTATAAATTAGCATCGTAATTTTTGTCGTTCAAGAATAGCAATCCACTAGAAACTTTCTTAAAAGGTTGAATTTATTTTGTAGTGCAAAGTATTTTACTCACTAAGACTTTTGTCTTGAAACTGAAACTCAAACAGTTTTTGTATAAGACAAAAAGAAATTTTCTTGAAACATGAAAGTGTCATAGGACGAAAAATTGTGTTAAAAATTTCTAGAGATTTTAGTAGACGATCTTGGAGACAAAAAAGAATATTAACATAGCTATATGGCATTGTCAATCAAAACGCATGGCTGAACACAATAATAAAATAGCCAAAATAGATTTTTAATAAACGAGATATCTTTCTATCTCGAGATATAGGTGCACATGGAACTTGAATATCCACCATGCTCAATAAAGTGGTGAACATGGAACTTGAATATCCACCACGCTTACTAAAATGGTGAATGGATTTTTAGAAGTCTCACAATTAAAAGACTCATATGCTAAGAGTAATCTTAAAAATTTAATACCCACAAAATCATAGTTAACTAATAAAAATTAAACTTTCTCATGAAACATAATTAGCTTTTAGCTAAGTGAAAACTTCATGAAGGCTATCTCATTTTTATAATGCTTCTCCTTGTTATTTTGCCTTCTACAAAAAAGTAGCATGAGTAATTTGACCAATTTTTTGACCTAAATATCATGAGCAAAATATTTAACAATCAATGTTATGGAATATTTAGTATATACTTTGACTTTTTTTACAAGGCATAATCGTTGCCAAAGGGTATAAAAGTGTATATCGAAATTGTAAAAAAAAAACCACTCCACTCTATAATATGATAGACTTTTTTTATATTTTCTACAAGATGAGTGGCTTTGATTAGGTGTATATTTGACATGTTGATCTGATTTATTTGAGATTTTATTGAACCTTGATTTTTTTGACTTTTGTTAAAAATGTGTAAAAAGCTTAGCACCCTTAACATAATTGTTAAAATGGGACCTATTTTTGTTTGAAGAAATGCAACAAAATTTTTAGTTTAAAATAATGAATTGTTACAATGATTTTTTATTGTCTATATTCAAAAGAAAAATGGTTGTCAAAAAATTCATTAAACTTAAGTCTATAGGGCTTTGGCATTTTGTGAGTAAATTTTTTGCGAGTCCTTTTTTTGCCATGCCATCAATAAAAAGATAGCACACATGGTGTGCTACCTTTTTTATGCCACTACTTCAATGTTTATCATAAAGAATGTGGTTTGGTACATAGTTAAAAAATCCACACAGTAAAAAAAAATTCAAATTAATCTTTTTCTTTTGTAGAGTCCAAAGATAGCATGCCGGCGTGGTAGGCAAGACCGGCCAAAAAAAAGAAAATCTCCACCGGTCTGGCTTGGCACGACAGCGTGCTATGTTTGGAGGCTGCAATTTTTTTTTTCTCATTTCATATAACACGTCGACGTGCTATCGTTAAAGGCTACAAAATTTTTTTTAATGGTTGTTTTGCTTAGCATGTTTGCTTACTATGTCTGGAGGTTGAAAAAAATATTCTGAAATAATGTTTTTACTAAAATTTGGTTCTCAAATGTGTCAAAATAGCTTTTTTATTTTATACTTTACTAAGCTAGCACACCGACATGCTAGCCGAATCAGCTCCAAGAAGGAATATATTTTAAGTTCTTAAAAAAACCTTCATTTTTTTGAAATAAAAAATTTGTAGGCTAGCACGCCAATGTGCTAATTTTACAACTTCATGAACAGTTTAAAAAATAAATAAAAGTAAACCTCTATTTATAGAGTAACAAAGTATTTTGTGATGGACCTATTTAAAATTTTATGGATAGTCAAATTTTTAATTATGCATCAAACCACAATTCTTGTTTTAAAAAAAACGTGCATTGGCATAAAAAGATTAGCACACCGTGTGCTACCATTTTGTTGGATCATGGGTAGAAGAAACTAGCAAAACTCGCAAAAAATTTACTCGCAGAATGTTTTCTCAAGTCTATACTTACATTAAAAAGTCGTCATACTTATGAGTTAAGAATCTCGCTTGAAAATAATAATAGCCACTCAATCACAAAATCTGACTGTCTGCAAATTTTGAAATTTAATTAGCTCATGATATAATTTATGTAGGATGAACTAAAGTTTAAATACTCACTTTATATATTTAATTTTAAAAATTCACACACACACACACACACACACACACACACACACACACACACACACACACACACACACACCACAATTACTATTTTACATATGACTTTATTATTGTTTTTTACATACTGTGAATTAATGATTCCCATTTGACATCGGTACTAATATTGGTGTTGTTCTTGACTGTGGCTTACAAAAGGAGATGCCAAGGAAAATAAAGAAAAAAGAGTGAATGTGCAGTTGACTACATATGACATTATGAAGCCATGCCTTGTGGTTTTTGTTGTTTAGTTGGTAAATTTATTAGTCAATGACTACCTTGGTTGCAGACTGTCACTGAATTTTACTGTTGGCTAATGGGCAATGTCGTCTGCTCCTATTTTCTACTTCGGCACTTTTGACTATATGTTGGCTAATGATTAGACATTTTTCGCTCAGCATACTACCGTAGCTAGTTGATTTATGACTATTTTTTGACTAATAATTAGTCGTACTTCGCTCGGCAGACTACCGTAGCTTGTTGTTTTTTCTTGTTTATGAACTTGTATTGATTTGCTAGCTTTTCGGCTCTTCTACATTTTTGTTCATCTTGTGTGTTTACCTTTTGGTTGGGTCTACCCTTTTTTCTGCTTCTATGGTCTGGTTGGTTGTACGGGTTGTTTATTTTATTATTATTATTATTATTTTCATGAATGGTTCCCCTTTTTTCTCTTCTTGGCTGGGGTTTTTGTTTTGCTTGTTGCCTTCTCGTCGTGCCGCCTCCTTTTCCGTGGTTCTTTCTTTTCCTTCTAGCTTCCTGATGCTTCTTCGGGGTTGGCTTTGGTAGGCTTACGGTGGCAAGGTGTGCTTTCTTGTGCATTGATGGGTGTTCTTGGGCATTGATGAGTTGTGCGGCGGTTGTTGGAGTGATGGCTGCTCACGTTTGGTGTTTGCCTTGCCTTTTCTTCGCTTTCCCTGGCTGTTTGCCGGTGTTTTTCGGGGGTGTTACGGCTTGGTGCTGGGGTTGGTGTGGCGGCTTCCTCCTTAGTGTCTCAAAAAAAAAATACGTGTAATCCGACGTGGACATCGGAATCTGACAGATGTCAGAATCCGACGTCCACGTCGGCAAGCCAAAAAGCATGTCCACGACATCTTGCGCCTGTCGTCCGGGCCTGAATGGGCACAAACGTCGGATTTCGACGTGTTTGGAGGACGTCGGAATCCGATGTCTGTTTCAATCTTCGAATTCGCACGATCCAGCGCCTTCTCTCTCACTCTGTTTTTTGCAGGTTGGAGCGTCTTTGGAGCGATTGAGGGCGATCAGTGCTTGAGGGCTTCAGGGCTTGAAGATCAGTGCTTAAGGGTGCTTCAAGATCAGTGCTTCAAGATCATTGTTTGAGGTTGGTGCTTGATTTTTGTTTGTTTCGCTTTTTGTTTGTTTGTTTTAAGAAGAGATAGAGAGATTGATTGATATTATGAAAATATTATTATTGCAAATGATCGTGCTATATTGCCATTGCTTTTATATGTGCAATGTTCTTTTTTCAAAAATTGCAATGTCGAATTTAGATGTGATTGACGTCATAACCAACTAAGAATTTAAAACCATGTGCAATGTCGGATTTCAAAACAACAATCAATATCATATATAGAAATCTAAATGAAATTTATGATGTGCACAAAGCAATGCAATAAAGTATTTTCATTCATAATGGACATGAAGTAATGCGATAAAATATAAAATGAAAAGTACCTCATACTTAGTTTGTTGTTTGATCCAAAAGTTGAATGCAACTCAAAAATATTGTTTTAAAAACAATTCACGAACATCGCTTCTCCAAGAACTGAACTCCAAGAACAGCCCGATAAAAACGTGCGCTATTTTTTACGCATTTTTTATTTTTTATTTTACCTAATTTGGGACGTCGAAATCCGACATCCAAGCGCGTTGGATAGACGTCGGACACACGTCAGACCTTTTTTTTAATCATTTTGTTAACAGACGTCGAAATCCAACATCTATCTGGGACGACGAAATGCGACATCCAAGTATATGTTGGATGGACGTCGGATGGGCGTCGGACATCCGTTGAACAAATTTTTGCATCATTCTATATTTACAAACGTCGGAATCCGACAGGTATTTTGGACACGATGTCCACGTCGTCGGACCTTTTGTGACGTCTTTGGACATCGCATTGTCGCAATGCGACATCCATGTCGGATGTCGCATTGCGACGTGCACGTAGGACGTTGCAATGTGACATCCACGTCGGACGTCACATTGCGACGTCCACGTCGGATTGCCTTTCAATCATTGGGATTTTGGGCTTCGGAATCCGGCATGTTGTGCTTGTCGGATTGCGACGTGTTTTAAAGTCATCAGATTCCGACGACCTTATAGCAACGTGTTTTTCTGATGTCCGCGACGAATTAAAAAATAAACAAATTAAGCTCGCAATTCACATCGCAAATCACGGCGAGTGTTGTAGTGTGGTGCGCATGTTGTTGCTCCCTACGTCTCTGTGCTGCCATGGCTTCTGATAAGGTTCGATTGGTTGGTCTTTTTACTTCTTTGGTCTTGCTTTCTGGAGTTTGTTATTGGGGTGTGTTTTTTTGCTTCGGTAGTGAGTTTTCTGGTATGTTTCTTGTCTTGGTTTGTTGGTTCTCTGTATGCTGCTTTTTTTTACTGTTGTTAGGTGTGGTTTGGTTTTCTCTTTTTGCCCTCTTCTTCCTTTTTCTTTAGGCCAGTCTTTTGGTCTATTTTGTTGTTCTTTTTCGTTTGTGCCTTTATCTTTATGTTTCTGATTCTTCTGAGCTTGGTTTTGATGTATTACTGTTTGTTGTTGGTGTACCTTGTTTTTGTTTGGTTTCACCTGTGTCTTTTTGTTTGTGGTGTTACGTGATGTCTGTGGCTATCTTTGTTTTTCTTGCTTTTTTGCATGTGGTTACAAATCAGTTGTGTGCTTTCTATTTATCACACACACTTGATTTAGAAATGCACTCATGATTTACTCGCTTGTTTTGGTCACTATGATCACGATGAACGAATTGTCTTGAGTTCTTTTGATCAGACTTCATACAATACTCTTAATGTTAACAATGAAAGAATTTGTGTTGACAGTCTTCTAATCCCTTCAATATGGTTGTCACTACTAACGAGTATGAGAGTTGAAGTGCCATGAAATGATCATGAATTTACTACTCGTTGATGCTTAACTTTCATTAACAGGGTTTTCTTTGAAATATACTGCTTTTTGTTTAAACCTTTGATTACACTTCAACTATTTCTGATATAAATGGTAAGATGGGTTTAGTTATATGACTTGGATTAGACATGTCTGTTAAAGTCTATATATACTTATTTGTGGACAGTAATGCCCTGACAATTTGAAATTGACAGTAGATAAAGGATGGAGTTCTAATAAGCATTCTGAAAAGGGTAATGGTAGACAATTTTTAGCTCTACTTTAAAACTAGTCTAGATGTAATTGTCTACTTTAGTCGTACTTATGTAATTGTTGACTTTCAAGCACTGATTATACACTGTTAACTTTATAATTTTGTAACTTTGAGTAGAGCTGAAACAAGGTCCGACTTTTTACTCATGATATGGACAAAATTAGAGTCACCTAACTTGGCAATGACTACTTGTTGCGACATGGATAACAACTGAGAATATGTGTAGACACATGTAGTTCCCACAATAATGTTCATGTTCAAACACAGTTGTTGTTGTGGATGGATGCAAGTGAGCATATTCTCCTCAACTCGGAGCTTTTGTTAGTTGTTAGGTTTGGTCAATATGATATATTTGACTGTGATGCCTCTATATGAATTTGATTTACTTTAAGATTCATATGTTTGGTTTTGTGGTGATAATGTGCAGTTTTGTTTAGATTTGTTAGGTTCAAAAACAGACACAAAAACACACACACACACACACACACACACACACACACACACACACACACACACACACACACACACACACACACACACAACACAACAACAACAACAACAATTGAAATAAAAGATGTCTTAAAGAAAATATTAGAAGAAGCACAAACATAAAATGGTTTATAGATAAGTTTTGATTAATATTTCAAAAGTGCATCATTTTGTGACATTCAATAAAAATTCTACAATGTTTTTTTAATCATTTTTTTTGGTTTATTGATTATTTGTTTTTGTATATTAAAAGACTTGAGAATTTAAAAACTGATTGTCACATTGAATACAAAAATCAGATATACTTGATCAATCACATTCACAATATATAATTTTTCTAAAATATTACAATTTATTTAAAAAAAATGCAATGTCATTCCATTAAAAAAAAATTAATCTATGAAATCACAATAAATGTTCTAAATACTTGACACGATTTTGATTTACCTGATTTATTATGACTATTTTGTTTTTGGTACAATTGACGTTGCGTCTTATAAAGACTAATGACAATTATCGATTATATAAATAAATGATTCTACAAAATCTAAAAATTTATAATTCTTTATGTAATGACCACCAGGAAGACTACTAAGATGAGGACGAGATTAACACACCAAGAGACTAGTGGGAGCCAAACCACCCATCCAACTGAGATGTATCCCAACACCTCACCCTCGAGCCAGTGCAAGTGAATACCTGAGGAGAGGAGAGAAATTGGCAATCAAGAGCCAAAGATTGGAATGGAGGAAAAAGAGTCCTTAACATAGGGGTGAGAATCTGGGCATGCACCCATGCAACCTCCCATGCAGTCCATCTAAACATAGGTCACATATTCCCATGCTATCCTTATGCATATGACCGTCACAAGCCATGCACTGTTCCACATGTCTCAATAGGAGTGTCTGGGTGCTCTCTGTTGGAAGAAGGAGAGTGTGAAATGTGAGAGACGAAAATAAATAGCTCGAAAAGAAAACGAACATGAAAAAGAAACAAACTCGAAACTCGAGCGAGAAACGACTTGAACGGAATGTGTTCGTGCGCAGCGAAATGAACTATATTACTTCTTCCCTAAGCATGACTATGCCTGTCAGAAATGAACAGAATGTTAGTGATAGAAATCACGGTCGTTCTGATTACGTAGCCAAACAATAACAAAACACCAGAAGGATAATTTGTCGCAAATAGCTAGACAAATTATATGTCGTGAATGATTCACGAAGAGCTAGACTGAGCTCGACTGATAATCAGTCGCGAATGATTCACGAAAGGCAAGACTAAATATTAGTCATCAACAACTAGACTAATAATAACTTGCTATAACAGATTACCAGATTGAGCAACTAGAAAAGTCAGACAGAATGAAAATAAGCATAGCAATATCAACACAAATATGAACGCAGAACAAAGAGTTGTTATTAGATTAAGTATAACAACTATACATGTTAATAATGTGGTAGAGCACAAGACAATAGCGGACGAAGCTGCGTGCTCTACAAAGCTAATTCAATCTGTAAGAGGAATGAACCTATTACTGACAAATAAATAATCAATGCGCAAGGCATCTACTTCGTCTATATCTTTGATAAGCTTCTGATGCTATATTTACACACACTTGTCCTCTTGATCTCTCTCATCAATCTGAATACGCAAATGGTATTCAGTATATATACACTATATTACAGGTGTGCAGATGAAAAAAGTACAAAGTGGATGTGCTGTCTGTAGGAGATCGCGGGTGGCTACTGTCATTGTCAAGTCTGTTAGCACGGGTGCATGGGGTGAGCGTGAAAAGGGCCGTGACGTCAGCTTTTGTTGAGATGAACGTTGGTGAAGATTTCGCCTTTTCTTCACCTATGAGAATTTACTTGTATTTCTGTAGACAGTCGCATTTTATTCATCTGTCTTATTTTACATGTAAATATGTAGACTGTGCGACAACGTGAGTAAAAATGCAGCATGAATGGAGGCAGATTAAAATGGGATTTAGGAGAGTAGAGGAGATAAATCCAACACCCCCTCTTAATCTGGATTCGTGAACGCCTTGATCTTCAGACTAAGCAATGCACAAAATTTGTTGTGTGCATTAACACTTAATGCTTTCGTGAATATGTCTATGACCATGTCCTACGTTCTACAGTATGTTAAGCTCACCTCCTTGTTGAGAACCTTGCCCCTGATGTAGTGATACCTGATTTCAATGTGCTTACTCCTAGAGTGAAATCTAGGGTTGGCCGATAAGGCAATAGCAATATGATTATCACAGAATAGAATTCTACTTCTGTAGAAGAAAGTGTGATAGAGATTTGCTTATGAATGTTCCATGAAACAGGATCACCGTTGAAGAAGAATGTAAATCTAGATGTGGACTTACGATTGTCTACATCTCCTCCCCAGCTTGCATCAGAATATCCACTGAGCTGATGAAGATTGTCGTTGCTGACATCTCCAAGTATCAAGATTGTTTTGCTTGGACATACAAGGATCTAAAGGGGATTCCGACTGAGATCCTTGTATGTCCCTTGATGCCTGATGCAATTCCAAAAGTCACAAGATTCTATCGCTGTAATCCAAACATTACTGATCTTATTAAGAAAGAGTTACAAATATTACACCAACAGGCTTGGTGCTTGCTTAAGGCCATACAAACTCTTTTGTAGAAGACACACATGATTTGGCTTTGTAGATGACATGTAGCTCTCGGGTTGTTCCATGTACACTTCCTCCTCAACATCGCCATTCAAAAATGCATTTGTAATGTCCAATTGCCATAGATCCCATCCAAAAAGAGTAGCAAGAGATATAACGACCCGAATGCTCACCATCTTTGCCATGGGTGCAAAGGTTTCATCATAGTCAATACCATGTTCTTGAGCATACGCTTTTTCCACCAACCTTGCCTTATGCTTATTGATAGATCCATCTTGGTTTGTCTTCACTTTGAAGATCCATTTGCATCCAATAGCTTTCTTGTCCTTAGGTAACTTCACCAATCTCCATGTTCCATTCTTCATAAGAGCTTGATACTCAAGATCCATTGCTTGGATCCACTCCTCTTTGTTCTTTGCTTCATCTACACATGTAAGTTCATCAAAAGAGGTTAGGAAAGCATAGTTAGTTCCATCAACCACTTGCATACTTTCTCATTATATGTGAGCCTTGAAGGCAATTGTCTTTCCCTTGATGTTCTCCTTGGATTTTGACTTGATGAAGGTCCTTCATCATCACCATCTAAAGTAGGATCCATCACATCAACATCAAGATTGTTATATCCATCCACATCATCATTGCTTGAAGACAATTTTGGAATGTTCCCCCATCAAAAATGACATCTCCACCAATAATCACCTTATTAGTATGGAATGTAAACCGTACAGGCTTTACTCACCTCACTATATCCAACAAATATACCTTTCTTTGAAGATGGATCTTCTTTGGTCCTATCATCAAGAGTTATATTGACATTGAAAGTGCATCCAAAAGTTCTAAGAAAGTTGACACTCGGCCTCCTCTTGAATAGCATCTCAAAAGGTGTTCTTTTGTCCAATATATCACTCGGCCACTATTGCATAGAAAGTTAGCACACAACAAAGCTTGATCCCAAAATGGTTTTGGAAGATTAGCACCTAGCCTCATGGCTTTTTCCTATTCCTCCTCTCGGACACTCCATTTTGTTGTGGTGTCCTTGAATTTGTGTACTCCCTCTTGATCCATGCTCATCACAAAAGTCCTTGAACTTGGTAGATATGTACTCTCCACCATTGTCACTCCTCAAGACTTGATCTTTGTAGAAAATTGGTTCCTTCTTGCATTCTTGAACTTGACAAATACATCATACACTTCATCTTTGCTCTTTAGTAGATAGATCCAACAAAATCTACTAAAATCATCAATGAAAGTTACATACATCTTAGCTCCACTATTGCTCATTGTAATGATTCCATGAATATCCAAATGTACAACTTGAAAAGGCTTTGTAGATCTAGTATAAGGTAGTCTATGTGACTTTGACAAAGCACAAGACTCACAAGCATGATGGATAGTTAAGGAGCTTGGAAGACCAGTCACAACTTGCTTTCTAGCCATTACCTCCAATGCCTTGTAGTTGAGATGCCCCATCCTTTTATGCCAAACCTCTTGAATAGGTATTTGCTAACTTGCCACACATCCAACTTGGTTAGCAATAACACAAGCATCTAGTTTGAATAACTTCCCTTGCCTTTTACCTTTTGCAATCAAGACTGGCGTCCTTCCTATTGCTCAAACAAGCATCTCCATCAAACTCCTCCTTAAGACCATTGCTTAGCAATTGACTCACACTAAGTAGGTTTTTAGTAATAGATGGAATGAACAAAACATCCTTCAAATGAACATTCCTATTTGTAGAGAGAGAAATATGAATCGTGCCAATCCCTTTGATTGCACACTCACCATCATTGGCCATGTAGATCACCCTCTTGTCATCTCCATATGCCAACAAAGAAGTGAAGTACTCTTTGTGAAAAGTCATGTGTGAGTTTGCCCCACTATCAATCCACCATGGATCAACATGTCCAACAATAGAACTCAAACATGAAGACATCACAAAAGCATCATCCTTTGTATTTTGATAATCAACACCATCCTCATCAAGAGTTAGATTACCTTGCTTGTCTCCTTGATCTCTCTTCTTCTTGTAGCAATCACTAGCAAAGTGACCTTTGATGCCACAATAGAAGCATTTCAACTTTAACCTATCTTTCTTCTTACCAAGAGAAGCAGACTCACCATGATTTTGTCCTTTAGACCACTTGCCCTTGCTTTTGCCTTTGAACTTGCCCTTGATGAACATTGCCTCCTCACCATCTTGAGATGTCGATGTAGATCCACCTCTTGCTTGAAGCCTATATTCCTCATTGATCAAGATCTCTTGAAGATCCACCAACTTGGCAAAGTTTTTTGAATAGCAAGACTTTGTACAATGTTAGCATGAGCATCCAACAAACCATTAACTTGAACAAGCTCTCCTTCCTTAATGCTCTCATCAATGCAAGCTAACTCATCACTTAAAGCCTTAACCCTCAAAATAAAGGTATTAGGGTTCTCTTCTTTCTTTTGAGTACTTTGAAAGATTTGTCTTCTTAGAGTCAACACTCTAGAATTAGACTTGGATTCATAAAGCTTCTTCCTCTCGAGATGAATTGCACTTTCCAATCTCCTTGAGTAGTTCATTGGTCATATTCATCTTGATCATGTGTAGAGCTTTCTTAGCTCTCTCGTCATACCTCACTTGATCTTGCTGAACCAAGGGTCTTTCTTCCAACCCTACAACAATATCCATCAAATCATGCATTTCAAGAAGTGATTCCATCCTCACCTTCCATGTAGAGTAGTTGCTTGAGGCAGGCCTATCATTGCTTTCCAACATGAATCCACTTGATGTAGCCATGTTGCAATGACCTGATCCTTCTCTTTCAACCTGTTCCAATGCACAAAGCACTGTTTTGAAATACAACAAATTTTTTCAAAAATAAATCACAAAGATATAGAACCTCTCAATTCTCTTCTAGCACTTATCACTAGCAAATCAACACAGAGAATGATGAAATTTTGATTGACCTATGATCCACCTACAATCTAATGAATCTTGCCACTTCCTAAACTAGTCTAGCATGCTCTAGAGATAGAAACTCTTCCAAATCCTTGATGAATGTGGCTGATCCTTTCATTACCTGCAACACAAGATCTGATACCATGTGAAAAAAAATGAATCATTTAAGATCCATTAACATCTCTTGATCTTTGGTTAGAAAGACAACACAAAATTCATCTATGCCAATGTAGAAAACCAACATCTACTCAATGATAGAGATACAACTCAACTAGATCTTGATCATACATCAAATATAAGATAATATGAAGTTGATGTTCGTACATAAACAGTAAGCTACTATATTTCACACGTGTGGATTGGAATATAGCATAAAATGATCATTCTACACACAAGATTGCAAGATATCACCAAGATAGTGCACCAATGGATAGATGAACCCAAGAGAACTCATGTATAAGCATGAAATGAGATGAGATTGCCTCTGTGGTCGTGAAGGTACTTCGGAGCGTGAGGCCTTTGGTAAGCAACCGCAAACACACCCTTGCATGATTTTGGAGCCAAGCCAAGATAAGCTAGAAATCAATGTTTTGATGTATGTTCTAGTTATAGGATCTTGATTGGATCTTAATTAGGTGCTTTCTCCATCATTTCTAGGACCTATTGGAGTTATTTTGTTGCATTCTCAACAAGAAGCACTTTTACTTGGTTTTGTCTATCTTCTTCTTACCCTTTGAGCTTGAAGATGCGTCCTCTTCCTTGGCCTCCTTTCAATGATTCTTCTTGGATCCATTGGTCTTCTTCTTGCCTTTGAATGAGAGATTTGCTTTCTCATCTCCGTTCTACAGTGAAAAGGAGTTTATCCTAGCCTTTTTGTGGAGCATCCTACACTCTTCAACTACAAGCACACTATGAAGTTTTTCAATTGTAGACAAAGTGTCTTGGATGGCAAAGCTTTGGACCAAATTTGTGAATTCATCACCTAGACCATTAAGTACCACTTGGACAAGCTCATTATCTTGAATCTTCTCTCCAATAGAGGCGAACTCTTTGTTGAGAGACTTGATTCTAAGCACATAATCTTGTGCATTTTCCTCACTTCTTCTCATGCTTTGCAAAATTTGATTTCTAATCATGAGTACTCTATAAGTGTTATTGGATTCATAAATGGATTTCAATGAATCCCATGTCTCTTTGGCCTATGTACAAGAAGAGACTTTTTTCAAAAGATCATGACTAACATTCATTTAAATGCAATGAAGTGCTAGCCTAGATTTCTTCTTGTATCTAATCAGCTCTTGTGCACCAAGAAGTTCATCCTCTTCTTCAAGCTTCATGTCATATATCATTGGTGTATTCTTTCGAAGACTACCCAATGATATATGACATGATGTCATTATGTTGCTAGAAGTAACTTGATCACTGTCTTAGTTGCTATGACAATAGAGAAAGGTGTGAAAATCTGCAAAATAGGACCAAGAATGGATCCTAAAATGATCCACAAGAGGGATTGGATGTTAGATACAATTGATCTATCAATCTACACAAGATTTAGATCAATCTAGATCAATTCTAGGCATGAAAATGTAACAAGAACAATCATTAATGAAGGTAAATGTACTTGCTGGTTTCACACGTGTGAAAACCTGTCAAAGTACGGACTCCAACCTAAAAACAAGTTACACTATAACAGAAACTCAAACCATTCAAAACAAAACTTTGGGAAACGTCACCACCGATGATCTCGCATTAGAAATCAATACCACCGGATCTCAGATACAAGCCACCTTATACCTACAATTGGGTCGTCATTGGTTTCCGCTAGCAGTCCAGGTTGCACTACTAGATGGAATCTCTCAAGCCGCCTTAGGGTTCATATGATGGACCTAGAATACCAATTCCTACCTTTACCTAGCGACGTGTGCCAACCATTTAGACGAGGAATTTCAGGATACCATTTCTACACACCTGAGTTTCAGTATAACTTGCTACCCAACAATATCTTATTCAAAATATGACATCACAAAGATTATAGCTATTTGAAAGGATACGAGTTTAGGCCAAATGGGCTATGGTGACTAACTGACGCTACATCCACCCACTACGCAGAAGTGCCACAGTCACCCTCAAGTACTCCTTACATTGATCTATCTGAACAATCGCCTGGGATCGCTAATAGCACGAATGTGAATCCAGAAAATAGACCCAGACATAGGACTCAAAGAGCATTGTACCAACACCCTGAAATACTTGTGACCATTTCAAGCGACAACCTTACCGAGGAAACTGTTGATAGCCCCAGCCTAAGAAGTAAGGACCATTTAAGGCGTTCGGGTTGGATCTAAATTGTGGATCTCACGAGATTCTTGGCTAGAAATCTCTTTGAGCATATCGAACGATTTTTGCCCCACATTCTTCCGAGATTCATTTAGATCCTACCTAAGGTCCATACTCAAATCTACCACAATCTTTCATTAGTACCATGAATGGCTGCACCCCTTAGATATTGCCCAGTTCTACGCATCGAAGAATGGATGACAATAAGATTTGTCACCCTCAATACCTATCATGAGAGCGTTCGTATCGGAGATTTAGCCAGTGAGGTAGTTAGGGAAGTACGTCAGTTTCGAATACGCATCTATTATCTCATAGACCCCGTCTGGGTAATGTTGTCCACAAATTTGACTCGACTACACCAAGAATAGACAATAATTAGCATACAACACTTATCACAGACCATAATCTGAGAGGCCAGTATTTGTAGTCATATTAATTGCAGAACCATAACTCAAATATAGTAGAGAAGTGTACCGCCATCTCATCTCCCAGGGGTCATACCTTTGAGAGCCTGAAAAACTCTCATTGACTCGGGAGTACGGGGTGATTAGGACGGCCCCCGGGATTGGAAGCGACGTCACCCTAGTCACTCGTGTAAGGGCATTTTAGGCATTTTTTCACAGTTATTTAGTAAATGTTTTTCTTTGGATAGTGATTTTGAAAAACATATTCTCTTTCCATGATGAAAAATAGAGTAATTAAACTTTATGAAGACATATATCTACATCCATTTGAGATGGTTTTCGTTGATTTTCTTGTTCTCAAACACTACCAGCCTATCATGATGTAATAAAATATGTACAATCACAGTATTATTTGCACTTGTTATGACATAAGAAATTGATCTGGATCTAGAATTTGTAACATGGGAGTAGAAACAATCAAGATTTTGAGTCTCTCAAAACATGGATTCAATTTCTCATTTCATACGATAGGCGAATTGAATCATTTTTTTTTTGTTGATTACGCTCTTTATCAAAAATTTTAATAGGTTCTACACTTTTGCATAATTCTCAATAGATCTATCGAAAATAAACAAATGAATCATAAGAAAGATTAAATTTGTCTGATTGTTTTTCGAATCGAGCATTTTAATTTTGTATATGCTCAATCCAAAAGATATGATCTTATGACCAAGATAAATCATTTCGAACTTAAAAAAATCACATCAGATATATTCACATAAAGATTTTCTTGTTCGAGAATCCACAAGACATTCTTGATATTATTCACATGTTCGTTGAAGGCCTTGTTTTGGATAAGTATATTATCTATATCCACAAACTTCTTCATTATTTGTTAGTGCATTTAAAATGTAAGACTATAACTTCATAATACCAGATTTTGTCCAAATTTCAATTTTATGCACATAATTTAAATGAATTCTTATCTAATAGTACCATGTTCTAAAATTATCTTAGTAAAGTATTTGGCTCCACCTACGCAATTCACAAGGTCGTCCATCCTAGGCAATAGATATTTATTTTTAGATGTTACGTTATATTTAACTTCTTACAGTTGATACACATCCAAAAACCTGCATCTTTCTCCTCCTTTAAAAGAACAGAAGCACACAATGGAGACTTACCGATTTATTCCAAGAAAATTTCTACTTGATTAGTGATCTAATTTTTCCTAAAAAAAGAACCTATATAGTTGTTTGAAGATAGACTAACTACCTAAAATTAACTCTATCATGTGGTTTATTGACCTCCACTTAGTTAAAAACTTTAGAAAACTCACAACATGAAATGCATTTTAGCAAAATCTCAATGGGGCATTGCAAACTAAGAATACACCATATTGTGAACTATAAAAAAGAAATTCATTATCTTAACTGTATACCACAAATTTATTTATTTACCTATTTATTTGTTTGTTTGTTTATTTATTTATGGTGATATAGAGACACTCCTTGTATAGTAGTAAGTTTATAGTGTATACAAATAACCACCCTCTTAAGTACTTTTGTAACCAACACAACTTGAGAGGTTGAAAAGCTAGATGGGTCGAGTTGATGCAAGAGTTTGATCATGAAATCTGATATATAAAAGACAACTCAAATCAAATTGTGAATGCCCTTAGGTGAATCGATGAGTTGAATAAACGTTCATTCACCCAAGTTTATACAAATCTAAAGTTTTTGTTTATAAGACTATGAAAATGATTCTCATTTTGATCGGATATGCAAGAGTGTCCAAAATAGACTAGATGAGAACGGAATCGAGACGAACTCACGTGGATAACTCAATTAGCTAAGAAAAAATGTGAAACAATATATTATTTGAAATGGATTATTATTTTTGAATGAGAACATTGTGTACTAGAAATTGATGTTCCAAAGAAAGAAAAAATTGAATGTCATGATAGACCTTGTGTGGGTCATACAAATATACACAGGACTTTGAAGGTGGTCAAAAGAGAGTTTTATTGGCCAAAACTCAATGTTGAGTCTTACATGCTAGAATGAAAACTTTGTCAGCTAGCTAAAGTTAAATGTTTTATTCTTCTAAACAAAATCTAATAAGATATGGAGAGAGCATATCTATGAATTTTGTAATTGGACCTCTCAAGATCCAAGAGCAACTTGAGTTTATGGATAAATTGATAAGGTTAGGTACATTCATTGTAATTAGGTCAACTACAAAGGGTTCTGGGCTAATCATTTTAATCGTATCATATCATTCGTGATAGAAATCTGAAGTTGACAAGTCACTTCCATTAGTTCTATTGATCATCCTGAATCAAATGGATAGACAAAAATGACCAATCAAACTATGGAAGATATATATTAAAGACATGTTTCTCACAAACAATCTCGTTAAAAAGATTACGTCCCTTTGAAAGAACTTGCTTATAATAGTAGACAGTATTCTACTTCTTTATAGTCTATTTATACTTATGTATGGATTTCAACCTAGATATTTGATTAATGTGAAGACAAAATCTATTATGATTCATAAGATTGCATATTTTTCAACACGAAATGTAAGATATGTTGCAATTAGCTTGTGATAATATTTGTAGTGCTCAAGACAAAACTAAACATTATGCTAATTTTAAGAAATCTCTTGGAAATATTAAAGTTGATGATTGGATATATCTTAAAAATCTGAAACATTCTAAGATTATATATATATGAAAGAATCATAGATTGTGTACAAGATATTGTGAACAATTTTGGACCATGAATGAAATTGATCATTTAGCATACAAACTTGATAGTCAAGGCACTTTGCTTCATCTAATATTTCATTTAAGTCGATTGAAAGATTTATTACTTTCCTGCATTTCTCTCAACAACTCTCAACTTTGGGCCTCACTGTGAATCCCTCTAAGTGTGTTGCTTGGTGTCCTCAGGGCCTCCTTCCAGAGCTCCCTTTACCTATAGGTTTCAATACTCTGGTTGATGGGATTTGAGCGCTTGGCATTCCTACAGGTTTATCTGACTTTGTGGCTTCCTCTTTGCGGTACACTTTGGGCGCACATCTTCATCACGTTGATTTGCTACCTAAGCTTCGCAACGCTCAAGTTGCTCTAGGGATTCTCACTCAATGCTTCGCTCAACAGCCAAGTTATATTCTACAGTGTGTTCCTCCCTCACCGAATGTTTTGGTTTTGCTACACGATTTCGATAATACTTTATCAGATATTTTGGGTCGCTTGATGGGTTCAGAAACCTTTCATATTCCCAACGGTCAGTTCGTTAAGCGACAAGTCTCTTTTCCAACTTCTCTGGAGGTGTTGGTCTTACTTGCACAGCTTCTAGCGGCTCCGGCTACTTTTCTGGGGAGTTGGGTTCTCATTGCCTCTGCACTTTTCTCTCGGTTTCAGCAGGACAACAAGCCCATTCTTCTTGATTCAGTGGCTCATGTGGAAACAGCCATTCTTCTTTTCCAACTACATCTTCATGCGGCCAAGGATCTTCTCCCTCCACCTGTGCGAGCTTCTTTGCCTCCCTTTGAGACTTTGCTTAGCCATCAGCGAGCTCATTTTCAAAAGTTTCTTTTGGAGCGCTTCCACACATGCTTTCCCTCAGCTTCTCAGTGATTCACCTTCCGATGAGACTCGGGCTCACCTTCTGTCTTGTGCAGGCCCTAGTGCTGGTGCTTGGCTTGTTGTGTGATCTATTGTTCCTCTCTTGCCCTTTCTTCAGAGGTGTTTGTCACCGCTCTTCAAGTTAGATTGGGTCTCCCTCGTCCAGTGCTGGCGGGTTTGACAAAATGTTCCTGTAGTCACCCTCTTGATTCTATTGGCACTCATCTCATGCGTTGCCCTTCTGGCAGAGATCGCACCGTGACTCATGATTCCATCTGTGACGTACTGGCATCTATTGCACATGAGTGCGGCTTTCATGTTGTCCGGGAGCAAACCCACATCTTGCATGTGTCTGATTCATAGTCGCCTCGACGTCGAGTTGATCTCGTTCTTTCATGCGAGGGGATTCGCACGCTTGGGGATGTTGTTGTTGATCCTTCGCGGCCAAACCTCCTTCGTCGTGCTTCAACTACCCAAGGTGTCGTTACTTCTCATGTAGCTCAAGATAAAGAGCGAGATTATTCTCATCGCACTTCTGGGGAAGGCTTTATTCCTTTTGCCTTGGAAACTTATGGGTGCTTGCATAAGATCTTCAACAATTTTCTTTCATTTTGTGCAGGTTTTGCAGCGAAGCTCCAAGGACGTGGTGCCTCACCTCTATCTGTCATTACGTCGTATTATCGTCAACGAGCTTCTACCAATTTGCAACGCACTCAGGCACTTGCAATACTTCGACGTGCTATAGTTGCAGGGACGGCTGCTTCACAGTTTCCTGCACTACCTAAACTTCCAACTATCTTAGCTAGTGACTTACATCAAGCAATAGGCTTTTTATAGCTACTTTGTGATTGTTGCATTGTTATAGTTGATGGACAATATCCCATTTTGTG
Organism: Diphasiastrum complanatum; assembly: GCA_029204225.1. NCBI lineage: Eukaryota > Viridiplantae > Streptophyta > Lycopodiopsida > Lycopodiales > Lycopodiaceae > Diphasiastrum > Diphasiastrum complanatum. The sequence continues at coordinate 72,711,960 of CM055094.1, forward strand.
GCCTTTACACTTTCTACATGCATTCCTTTGTATTGTGATGGGTTTCCCCATCTTTTATTAATAAAAACAAAAGGTTTCTTCTTAAAAAATTACTCATAACTAAACATAAACAATCAAAAAATTGTTATATCTACAAGTGTTTGATTAGGTGGAAAGGTCAAACTCAAGATGATGATTCTTGAAAGAGAGTTGAACCATTAAGAAGAATTCAAAACAGGAGTAAAGTACTTCCATGTCTAGTTATCAAAAACTTAAAATAATTCTAAACATGGACATTAAGACTCCAATGGTAGAGATTAATTGTTATACCTCAAAATTTGTAATTAATAACCTTGAAAAAGCCTAGGCACTCTATTATGACATGTGAAGCAATACATGGGATTTGAAGCTTATATGCATGATGAAAGATATCATTATTGGCTCTAGTTATGTTTTGTATGCAATAGAATTGCAATGCATCTTTTGAATATATAAATCTACGTAAGAACATGCCATCCTCCTCATTAAGCTTTCAATTTTAAGTTACCAAATCCTTGTCCTCGCCAACATTCACACATTATGGCTTGGGGGTGAAGTTTTTGTGGTTTCATTTTTAGCTTTTGATTGATTGGGTGATTTGGATCCACTGTTGTTATTATTTTTGTTGCGTTCTAAGCAAGATTACAAGTGTCCGCAACTTATTACATGCAAAATGTAACCTTACTTCTTGACATGAAAACCAGATTCACCAAAAGAACTCCATTGCAATACATTGAACAAACGCCGATGTCAATAGAGCAAAAGGAGATTAGTTGTTGAGGGAAGGCAAAAGTTGTCCATGGGCAATTACATAATGCAACTTCATTACCATTATCTACCTTGCTAGACAATGATACTTTTAAGAATGAAGATATTCAAACCATAGTTGCAGCGCGATTCCCGAATCGCGATTCAAAATTGCGATCAAAATTGTGATTCCGATTCACGATTCAGGATTTTCCTTGAATCATGTAGAATCGATTTTGTTTTTTTTTGAAATTTTTTTAGGCAATATGGGTATCAGATGAAAGCTCTGATCGAGAGGATTATGATTGTGTAGTTTGCTGACTGTTTCGGGTGCAAAACACCAAAAAGTGTGTTTTCACTCGGGGAGTTGGAAGGCCAAATCATGAAGAGGCCTTACCGTCGGGGCCGTGGTCTACCGTTTCCCGGGGGGCTACTGTCCCCCGAACCCCCCAGAGCTTCTTGCTATATAGACACTGTAGATAAAAATGCCACCGCCCCCCTATAGATAAAAATGGGGTCCAAATGCGCGCCAAGAAGGGCCCAATATTTATGCCCCCAACTGTATGTACATTATTGCACTCACATCTCCAGTGAACCAATTGCAAAAGTGATCATCATCCATACAGTTGATAGTCCAAACTGTAGCATTAACATTTACTGAAAACCAGAGCAAATGACAACCGGATAGCTACTGAAAATAAGATCTGTTTGTGCCTCATCTACTGCACTTCGGAGAGGCAAAACACTGGTTTGACCATTGATCCCCTAAAAAAATTTCAGCAATAAGCTATTTTCCCAAAAAAAAAAACAATCTTTTTTTTTTTTCTTTGCGATTCTGGGTCGTGAATCGCGATTCGCAGAATCCCGACCTGCGAATCGCAGACCCAGCGAATCTAGATTCGCTGCAACTATGATTCAAACTAAGAAAACGCTCCACTCCACTTCGTGGAAAAAATCAGAAAAACTAGGAAATAGAATGTGAAGTAGACATAGCATGAAAATGCTACTTACTTTATACACAGGTTTTTTTGGGTGTACTTACAAATCTGCTTAAATTGTGTCGGTTATATCATCAACATAGAAAATTTTGACATGGTTATTCAAAGAATGGACTTAAACTGGAAGAAACTTTAGCTAGCTTTACATTTTATCCACGCTGACTACAACTCAACTGTGAATATCTACCTATAAATCAAATGAAGATTTCACCTCCAGCTCGACCAAAATGTGCCATTGACGTACTAATTTATGGAAATAACTTCGTTATGAGCAATCTTGTAGTTCTAACCTGAAACTAAAGAGACATTAAAATCAAACGCTTACCTAAAACAAACGTTGGTCAGTCAGAAGTCACTAGAGAGACGAATCAGAGAATATCCAATTTAGTTCTTCTGATGAATCCTCACATGGTCTTTTCTTAGCAGTCTAGCCACCACCATCACCAAACTAGATCGTTGGTGATTCTTATTCACAGTAATTCAAATATGCTTCAATCATTCACTATATAGCACCAATAACCGTCCTGAACAGTTATTTTCAATCTTATGTAAAAACGATACATAAAAAATTTGATCACAAATTCAGAGAAGGTACTTCCACCATTCTTTTTGCTGTCCAAAAGCCACTGTGATCTGTGCTTTATAGACAGAATAGAAACTCCCAATAAGCTAATCTTACACCTTTCTGGTTTACTAACAGTTTGTGACAACAACATGCTTAAACAAATCTTTTGAGTTTATATGCTATGACACACCAACGATTTAAGATGTTCCATGCTTGACTGCTCTGACCTGTAACATGTAAGATCACAAACAAGAAATAGAGAGTTGAATAAGGCCTTTCATCTTTCTTCCATTGTTCTACTGAAATGTATTCATGCTACCAGGGATCATAAAATAAACTCAAAACTCTTTTGCCACATATCTGACGGTGAATGTCAAATAAGAGCAAATAAGATAAGGCAAAAGCACTCAAGCCAAGGCATGACACCCTTGCTTGCTGTCGCACTAAACTATTATTCTTATTTACGAAGGATCAGTGGACTTACCCACTCAACACTGACAGACACCACTAGGTTGCGCTTCATCGTTGCCTGGTTGACCTGGTCTTAATATGTTCTTCTTTGCAGACGATGTGTTAGCTAACAGACTTGGTGTATCCAGGATCTGCAACAAAATTATAGAAACTTCAATTCCCAGAAAATTGCAGGCTCCTAACTAACAAGCATGCAAGAATTTTTACACCAAATGTTTGGAGTAAGAACGCCACCTTGAGAAGCATAAAAATCATTTGCATATTACTAAATGATATGAATTTACAAAGGTCTCTGTGCAGTGTGGACTATTGATGAAATGCAATCATGCAAATCATGAATACTTAAATTTTACAAAATAAATAATGTTATAGCTTTGCTCAAGACCTTTCATGCTTATGTCTCTTATATGCTTGTCATGCAGATGCTATTCATCCACTGAGGGTTCTTTGATAAGCGGCATACTCATTGTCTAACAGAGTTAAGGTGCTCACATGACACTATCAAGCTGTTCTCTTTCTGTCTCCAGCTAAGGAGAAGAGACCAATAGAGGACAGTTTGAGCTTTGTCTTCCCAGTTGATTACCGGCTCTAAAATTACACAGATTCTAGGTTAATGAGCAACAGAGTGATGTAGATGCAGAGCATAACTGAGCAATTCACAAAATATGAGTTTGAATACAGGTCAGTTATCACGGTTTGTGTATATAAAAAACTCCAAACACGTAGCTCTACCTTCTACATGACATCAAACAGCATGTATCTGCTCTACAAAAGCCATATTTGAATGGGCTTTGTTTCCTTTTTTGTGGGGAGGAAACAAGGCCATGGGAGGTCCACCTGCAGTTAGGTAAATTTTCAAGATTCAAAGCTATAACATATATTAAATTGGCAAAAGCTTTGGAGCATTTTCAATTGATTAGAATTGATTCAAATTTGTTCCAGGTTTAAACTGAGCTGCAGCTGGAATCTATAGCTCGAAATTTGTTCAAAAGAAAAACAGAAATCTACATGGATGCCCAACAATGTGCATGTACTATCATCTATGTTCTATATTAGTATAAAGTTTTGTCATTGTAAGATTAAATCTACATGGAATCTGGATGCCCCACAATGTACATGTATTATCATCTGTGTTCTACATTAGTATAGAGTTTCATCGTCGTAAAATTAAATTTCAATTATCTAAAATGAAAAAAAACCATAAACCTGATTTTTCCTCCTTTTTCAATCTTCATGAAGCCCAATCCAACAAACTGCCAAACATTTTCCAGATTTTTTGAGTTTCAATGCCAATCTACTAGATTCAAATTTTTTGACAAGCATGTTGTGGAACTCAGAAATGTCAAACTACTGAGCCTGACTAAGATGTTGGTAAGTTTGTTCAGAGAGTCCCTCTCACTATATTGCAAAACTGTCAACAACATCTTTATTAGGACACCACCAGGCCAGCAAGCATTAGACTTGGTGCCCAATAAGGTTATTGTAGGCAGAAAGCCAATTATAGACTTTATCAGCAAGTCTACCAGTCCAAACATGAGGGCATGCATTATATTTTGAAGGGCCACCTGATAGTCTTCTCATTATCCTTTGTGTCTCAGTTGAGTGGCCATAAGCATCTGCTTATCTCTCGTGAACTTTCTTACTGATCATGACAGTCCTGTACACTGATTTGGTAGTAATAGACAAGTCTAGATTGTTTAAAAGAAACTGATCTAGCAAGTAAGTTGACAGCTTCCATGTGAAAGAGTTTCAATGTATCTTTCTGAGACATGCCACTGAATTTGTTAAACCTTATCCAGAAAATGTGCAAAACCTGCCAGGAAAGTGCAATATTCTTGAGAAATGCGTTGAAACCTGCCTTGTAATTGTGACATTTCTCTTCCAAAAATCAGCATTCAATAAACAATGTACTGGTTGGCAACAGAGCGTTGTCAATTTGAAAATTCCCAGCGACCTTCTGCTAGTATGGATCCAGCCAAGGTTATATTTTGCTAAGCTCTGTTATATGATATGCTTTAAACTGATCAAGCTCTATGTACATAAATACTGTTTTCCACCAGTAAAAAATATTATTAAAACAGCGTTCTGGAATTTTGAACTAAACTGGGTCACATCTATGTCTAGAAGCACAAAGGATGTGAAAGAATATGTAGAGCATTGCTTGACTTGAAAATAAGAGAAAGAATAATACTTCAGCTTTATTGCATCCAATACAGACAGCATCAAAGGAAACTATCTCAATGTACTATAAGCTATAAACTAACCAGAAACCCAAACAAGTTTCATTAGATTTTCGTGATAACTAAACAGATTGACCAAGATGGCCTATTTTTCCCCAACTAGGAAGATGTACATCATAGTGTAGTGTATGTACTTTTACGAATGTGGTATGGTTGCATGGATATATTGAATCTATACCATCTAGATCCTATCCTGATTTTACAGGCCAATCGAAGATGAAAATGCGTTCCAAGTTGGAAAACAAGCTGAGAATGACAATGGAGAACATCTGTGGAGAGATCGCCAAACAGAGAGTGAACAATACCTTTCAGAACAATGTGTCAAGCTTATGTTGATGAGCTCAGATATATAGTTATCCTAGTAGAGTCCATACATTATTATCACTAACAGTATTCATTGACCGACTTAGGCCAGCTAGCACAATTTATTGGTATCCATCAAAACTTAAAGTTACCAAGGGCAATTTCCTTTCTAGAGCATATACGGCAGGTCTTCAATCGGCAAAGCCAAGACAACAAAGGCAACAAAAAGGGCAAACGGATATACTAGAGAGATGATTAAGTACTTTCATGTGAGGTCATGGACGAGCGTATGTAACAAAGTCCCTGGCGGCTGACCTAACTAGGGCTGCAAGTCAGCTCCTTGTTTTAAGGTCCAATAATCACAGGCCAAGTAAAAAATGTCAATAAGTGATGGATTTATGCCACCCAATTTAGTAACATAAAGATCCAAAATGACCAATAGAGAATTGCAGACCCATGATCCACATAGTTGTCCATGATATCTATAATATACACAACCTAAGATGAAGATCTACAATTACGGATTTCTTAGACATTGTCTTACCAAGTTTTGGTTTTAGGCTGATCACTGCAAAGTGCAAGAAACAGAGGCCCATTTTGATAGTTTTGCAATTAAAGTGGAAACAGAACTTACAAATAGATTAAGTACAGAAAACATATAGGCTAAACATCAATGGGAGAGGAGAATAACTACTGCTTTTATGTTTCAAGCACACATTTTCATCTCAAGCATTTATTTTTATGCTCACTCAAATTGCAATATGTCAGATGTTTTACTAAGATAGTTTACTTTTCACAAAACCAAGTCAAGGCCCCACTACTTAAGTGTTCTACCATCTACGTGCTTTGAGGATTGATGCAAGTCCAAAAGCTAGTGCAGCATCATTTTATGGATATTTTAAGTCTTTCTCACAAAAGTTCCTATTTTTTCTGTTCTGGGATAACGCACCTTGGTTTTCAAAAGGGGCTCAAAACTCAGACCAAAGAAACTTTGGATACCAAGCTAATGAACTGAGCCAACCGCGTTGGATGTGTTCTCAATAATGGTGTAAGAATCGGCAAACACCTACTAATCCAATCCATAATTGTAAATGGACAGTCTCTTACCACCTAAGTTCATGCATTCTCATCATCCTACTCTTAGATGATAGCACAAAACTACTGATATGCATTAATTGATGACCTCAAACCCCTTATGGTTTGGTGCCTTACTAACAGGCATCATACCTTTTGCATTATTCAATTCTTTTCATGTAGGTAAGTCCAGGAAATATACCTTCTGGACCAGCTCCTCAAAACACTGCTGGACATTGACCCTTGTCTTTGCACTACTTTCAAGAAACAGGCAGCCATATCTTCTTGCAAAAGCAATGCCCTCCTGCTTTGTGACAGCACGTTCAGAATCCTGGAGAGAACTTATTATTGTCAATATATTCAGTGTGGTTGAAGAATCAACTGATAGAAGTGATCAAAATATTTCATCAGCAAAGTGCACTTTGATAGATTATGCTCTTTGATTGACGAGGTGAGGGTGTGCCATAACAAACCCTGTCAACTTTGTTTCCAACAAGCAGCTTCACACAATCCTCATTATTAACGTGCAGTTCCACTTCTTTCAACCATACATCAGAAAGATTTGTGAATGTATCCCGCCTTGTGACATCATAGACTGCAATAAAGAGAGTAAGCTGACAGTGTTGACTGCAATAGAAGCATCTGAGAAGCTAGCTAGCAAACCCACAGAAAAAACATTATTCTATACAAACTTCAGTCATCTACAAATTCAACAGCTATGATTTTCCATAAAGGAGAAAGGGCCTGAAGTCATGAGGATCTTCACTTTAGATATGACTACAAAGACCATAGTAGCCTGATTATTGCATGTACATATAAATAAAATGTGGTTTTCATTTTGCCTCCTGAATCATGCCACAAAACAGGCACTGCTAACTGAACACATTCTTTGTGCTATGGATTGACCATATTAAAGTATTATCATTTGGCACAGCAAACCATTCTAAAGACATTAAAGTATTATGCAAACAGCTCTTAAGTGAAATGGAATCAATAAGCACTTACAATCAATGATGTCAGCACAGATATCATACCATGATCTTTTCAAACAGAATTAGGATGCAGATTGGGCAATATTGTGTATATAAACCATCTTCACATTCACAGGTTGCATTCTTGGTGTCTGATGATGTAGGAAGATCTATCAGAGAACAGCTTATAGGAAGAAAGCAACCGTAGTGAGAAATCGGGAAACACAACATTGTCGCAAAAGAAGAGCATGCAAGCTAAATACAACAGAAAATGTGAGACAAAGATATTCTTACGAAGCGTCTTATATGAACTGCAAGGGAGAGAGAAAAATGTTGAAGCAAGGTTGACCAAAGAATTAGAAATTATCAATAACAAACAAATTTTGCCCAACAGGAGTTCCAAGACAGCAAATATAAGTGTGTGGAAGAAATTGAGCTGCCAAATGATGTAGACACAGAGACACACCTATATACTAAAGCAATGGCCCAAAAGGCTGAAATTTTAGTAGCATTGAATCAGCAAGGCTACCCATTCTTCTATTGGAAATTTAGACACAAAAACTCAAATGAAATTTAAGACAAGCAGAAGCTTACACACTATGCAATCAGGTATTTAGTTTGTGTGAATGATGTCATTCTTTTGGCCACTATGACACAAATCCATTGGGAACATCTTGGCACTCTCAAATTTTTTGAGAATTTGTGTTGCAAGGTCCATTTGGACAAGACCAAATTGATCATTTTCCAGTAAAAAGCTAGAAGGTTTCACACCATGTTTGGCGTAGTTGAAATTTGGGCACACAAGAATACAAAAATCTTGCAGTGGAAATCTATCATAATCTTTGTTGGAATGCATGAGTAGAGAAGAGGCTTATTGGAGGGTGGAAATCCTTATATGCAATGGAAGCACTCTGCTAAAAGATAGAGTGGAATAAGAACAGGACACTATTTGAGTCATTGTAATACCAATTCTACTTCATGATTGTGAGGTTTGGGGAAAAAGTATTTCTCAATAGGAGTCAGCTGCAATTGAACGAGTTCAACAAAACAATTTTTTATTTGTTACCCTGGAGCATAATAAATCACACTTATACAACTTTTTAAATTGAAACCACTCTTCCTCCAAGTTGGGACTGAGTGGTTGTTAATGTTACATTGTTACCCCTAATGTTATCATCTAGGATTAATTAGGATTATTGGGCCATGCCTTTACCTATATTTAGTAAAATCGAGTTAGACTCAAGTTCGAGATTCTAGTACTTGATTTGGAGCACAAGTTTTGCTATAGGTAGATGTTGGGTGCTTTTACCTTATATAGAGGCATCAATTAGGCAATTGCTTTTGCTTTTGCTTTTTGGCATAGACTATTGTCTATAAGTATGTAGTGCACCCTAGTCCATTTGCAATGGAATCTGTTAACTGCCTAGTTATTTCTTCATCCTCTGTTCGGCTGACCCGATACGGAGGTTTAGAAACAGGTAGTTGGAGTTATCTCATCATTATGCATCATCATTGTTGTTTGTATTCTCTTTCATGTGTATGACTATTGTCTCACAGCAATAGGAATCTTGTCTTGGGTAATTTGTATGATTGAGTCGATTTTTTAACATGGTATTAGAGTTGTGGTTCAAGATTCAGGAAAACAAGGAGGTACTCAATGAACATGATCAATCATCATATGCAAATTGATTCGACCATCTTCAAGGACAGGAGGTGGTGTCCCTAGCCAGCTCTCAATTTCATCTACGAGGATGGCAGCTTTGTGGAAGGAGATTCAACGCTACAAGGAGAGGAGCTATGCTGCATGAGGAGACTACGAAGTCTGCCTCAGATCTCAAGTAGAGATCAATAGCTAATGGAGGTTGGAAGTTATAGGAAGGTCAACTTTAGAAGTTCTAAATTGGGCTGGTTACATCAAGAAGTTAGATGTCACCCACATAGAGATAGAAAAAGTGTAAGCATTCTTTCTATATCTCCAACCCGTATCACCAATGCTTCTGATTTCATGTAACAAATTAACATGATGAAACAGTTGTTTGTGCATGATACTATGAACAGCACACCCGTCACAAAGAATGGCTTCCACATGAGCTGCTTATTTATGTAGAGGATATGGTCACACAATGATTATTATCACCACTTTTATGTAACTTCTCCACAGTTTCTGTGACTCTTGGTACACCAATATATCATTCACCACATCCAAAAGCTAGAGACACTTGAAACTTAGAGCTACGTGATCCGTCACAACTTAGCCAACTAAAATGTGATCAATATGTAGTTGATATTGAGCGAAATTAAAGCACCTAGGATGCAACTTTTCAGGCTAGCAAAATTGTTAGAAATCCATAAATCATAATATGGATGGACAGACTAGGATTCGAACCCAGGACCTCCCTCATACCGGATGAGATGCTCTACCACTGAGCTATTCGCCCTGTTTGATAGTTCTCTCTAGAGTGTGGATTGATATTCCAACACCCCCCCTCAAGCCACACTTGGTTGGGGTCCTAGCTGTCACCTGCCCCACAACTTGGGCCACCTAACCATGGCTTTGACACCATGAATTGTTAGGTCTAACTTGGCTCTGATACCATGTTGGAAATCCATAAATCATAATATGGATGGACAGACTAGGATTCGAACACAGGACCTCCCTCATACCGGATGGGATGCTCTCACTGAGCTATTCGCCCTGTTTGATAGTTCTCTCTAGAGTGTGGATTGATATTCCAACAAAAATTAGTGAGCAGGCAAGCTACAAAAAAAACAAGCATTTTTTTCCCTATTAAATTCAAAAACCCTTTTGATTCTGTTCTACAGAATGGATTCTTCCGAGCATTCAGGGACCTCCAATGAGATACTCTAGTTACACGTAGAGAGATTAATTGGTCATTTGCCTAATAGAAAAAGTTTATGGAGATATTTTTGAGATTTGGTAGAGGAAATGAAGCAAGGGTACCTGTTATGCAGAGACTCTTTCATCTATCAATGGATGAGCTTTCACACGCAGACAAACAATCCAGTGCAGGAGATGGCAAGAACTTATTTCCTCAGCACGAGAGGATTCATACATGCACATCGTTGCCTAGACAAACTTTGCTTTGGGTTAATCTGTAGAAGACCAAAGTGGTCATCTTTAACACTTCAAAGGACTTCATGCGTTCTCAATCCTTCACGCTCAGAAGCCAGCCTATTACAGATATGTTTTGATCACACACACACACACCTTGGAGCCACTTAAATTTGAGCCAGTGTGTACTATGAGAAGAGCAGCCATGGCTACATTAGATAGCGACGGAGATGCATATGTGGTCAGATAGAGAAATGACTCAAAGATATCGATAAGCCACTCAGATCATGTGTCATATCTTTGGCATTTTGGTGTCTCGCACGGGTTAATTTTTTCAGAGGTCTGGTGCAAATGGCATACAGTTATTTGGTGGTTGTGTTTCTTGAGGTTACTGCAAGTCTTATAATATCATGGTTATTTTGCGATATAGTGTACATGTGGCATAAGTTATCTCACAGCATTCAGGATTTACAACATTTACAGTAGAGGTAATAATCAAACTGTCCATTTTGAATGTAAGGGTGCAGGGCCTCAGCACATTTTTCATGGTGACAGATAGAGGTACTGATTGCAAGAAGTAGAGATTGGACATTGATCAACAGCTGGACATATTATAACCATCCAAATCGCACTTTCTACATCCTACTGCAAGAACATTCCACGAGGCATGTATGTGTATGTGTGCTATGCATTTCAAAGAAAGACACCCTGTTGCAATTAGATAGCACAAATGCAAGAAAATCTTACGGTATAACTGGAATAGAAATAGAAAAATAAGGAGGAGCAACAAGGGCCCATAAGAGAGCAGAAAGAGATAGAATGAGCACACAGCAAAATAACAGAGTCCAAGAGAGGGGGGCACAAAAGAGGGAGAACAGAGCCTCAAGGAGAGGTGAAAAAAGATTTTGCATAGAATGTTCTAGCCTTCGAAAAAGGATCTAGAAAGGTGCCTCCAAAATTGTTCCTAATATTAAAGGGCCTTTAGAAATGTAAACCGGGATCAGAGTATTTTTCCTTTTTGTACAATGCCAGCATTCAACATATCTCAGTGTAGTTTAATGCACCGATTGGAATCGGCCAGTTCGAATCGGTTGGCCGACTCGAACATCTGAAAAAATTGAGGTTTTTCTTGCTGTTTATGCCAGAACTTTCAACTATAAAATTGATGTTATGCCAGAACTATAAGATCCTATTGCAAATTGAAATCACTAATGATTCACATCATAAAGGATCTAATCAAGATTCGATATTCATGATCCTCCAGGCTACCTTAAATGATAGAGCATAGATCCTTTGCGTCTCACCGTCTTGAGTGACCCATTGATGTCAAGGAGCTAGGTATTAGGAGATCCTTAGTAGATAATGCAAGTCCAAGGCTGAGGACTGAGAACTGAGGACTCCAATATTCAACTACTTCATATGGTACTATGGAGACTACTTACTACATCTTGGCCAACTTCCAAGAGTAGTCAGCTAGCTATCATCAATGGCTAAGGGGCCAGGGCTTAATAGCTTATAAGTTATTACTCTCTCTCACACACACACAAAGAACACACACCCACTCAGTCACACACACACAAAAAGCCCAAACACACACACCACACAATGCAAATCTCTCTCTCTCTCTCTCTCTCTCTCTCTCTCTCTCTCTCTCTCTCTCTCTCTCATTTGGAAGAGGATTCGCTTTCTGCCCTTGCTGGAAAAGTTAAAACACTTGGAGAAAAGCTTCAAATCTCGACAAAGTCATGGGCCGAAGTGGTTAAAAATTCCAAACAAGTCATCTCCAAGACAATGGAAGAGCAAGAAAAGCGGATGGCGAAGACACTCAACATCAGGGTACGAGGAGTCCAATTTGACGGAAAAGACCTGCTTGCTGAATCAAATGCATATATTTCCTCCACTTTTTCAGTATCTGAGGAAGCCATTGTTGCAGCTTGGGAGGGTAAGCTCCAACCCTCCGTGGTTTTTATGCGGTTTAAAGATGCAAACCTTCGGCAAACGGTTTTATGCAGACGAGGATGTCTAAAAGGATCTAACCAGTATGTGGATGAAGACTTGACTCCATTGCAATGGGCTGAACGGAAGAAACTAATAACAGAAGGACGAAGCAAAGGACAATGAGTTCTTTTCAAAGATGGTCGGCCTGTTTTTGTTAAGTTATGATTTTGAAAGGACAAAGATTGAAAAGTAGAGAAATTCAAAGGCACTCTCCTGCGTGAGAGTCTTTTTCTACCTTGAGAGTTAATAGTAGTTCATTTTTAGTTTTAGTTCTTGTTGTATGAGCCACAGGTATCTATCACACTTGATATGTACTTTTCCTAGTCCTATATACCTTAGGGTATCTCACGGACATTAATAAATCTTTCTTTCTTTCTTTCTTTCTCAATAGGTCTAAAAGGCCCAAATCGGGCAGCCGATAGACATTAATATAATTCTAATTCTAATTCTCTCTCTCTCTCTCTCTCTCTCTCTCTCTCTCTCTCTCTCTCAATATAGGTCTAAAAGGCCCAAATCGGGCAGCCGATAAACATTAATATAATTCTAATTCTAATTCTCTCTCTCTCTCTCTCTCTCTCTCTCTCTCTCTCTCTCTCTCTCTCTCTCTCTCTCTCTCTCTCTCTCTCTCAATATAGGTCTAAAAGGCCCAAATCGGGCAGCCGATTCGAACAGGTTGCCGATTTGAATCGCGATTCATTGTTCGAATCGCCGATTCGTGCAACATTGAATCTCGCTCATAACTTAAAACATACCTTTAAACATACCCAGCTTTGAAGATGATTTGACTTCAAAACTGACATTAACCAAAAAAGAACAAGAAAATACCCAATATGATGCCTTGAGCACCTCTGTAGTATGAACTTGTCAAAGTGCGGAACCGCTCTTGACCAGCTGCAGCAAAGATCCAAATATTTGTCTTATAACATGCAATATGTGGTGAAACAACTGCTGTACATGTAAAGAGTTTCAATGATCCAGTTGTTTGAGACTTTGAGTATTAAAATATGTGACTCGTGATTGTTTTTCCAAACCACATGCATCTCTAAGAAGGATCTTGCAAAAAACTCGGAAAACTGCAAAATCACTCATTACTCACTCATTAAAAAGCTATAGTTTGAGAACAATCAGACTAAGAACCAGACAAGTTCCATTCGGGTCAATTTCCAAATACAACACTACAAATCACTCTAAACATAAATCAGCTCATTGGATGTATTCTCGATCCATGAACAGTAAGTGCAGAAACAAAAAAAAAATTGCAGATCTAAGTGCCCCTAACACCCATTTCCCTGAGCCAAAGATGAATCCTGCATGTTTAGAACCAGAGTAAATTCAAATAATAGCTAAGAAACAGCTAAGGTTGCAAGTTTAGTCTAACACAGCATTCCTAGACTAAAAGCTCCATATTATACGTGAGAACTCAGCTCGCTTCGTTTAACTGATTTCCATTGCTCATCTTACCTGCAATTCCGAGCTACTGCTTATGACATAAGATAAAGCTCATAAACTGATCGCAAGTTATTCAACATTCTCTACTGCACGCAACAATTGTAGTATATGATCTTGCAATTCTGTCAAAGATTCATGTTCCTGTAGCAGTTGGCAATACCAATGTCCTATCAGTTCCACAACATTTCTTAGTTCATTACACTACATCTTGTCACTAAAAGTGATATTCATTATTGAAGGTTATTTATTTTTTCTATGGATCCTAGCATACTCTATATAGGTGGCACACTTGGTCTCTTAGGTTGGGTAAGTTTGATAGCATGGCACTCTTTGATTGTCTATCCCGATCGTCCAACAAGGTTGTTCCACCTGAATTGGCTGTGGATACAAATTATGACCCATATTCATGCATAGTTCACGAACCACCACTGTTTCCTTTTTTTTAAATGCAGAAGTTTTTGTTCTGGATTCTTTGGCCTATTAGTGTGCAACAGATGTGCAACTGTTTATTCTTCCAAACAGTCCTCTTACACATTTCCTAGATCACCATGTCTCTTTCTATGGCTTTATTGGTGGTTGGGGCCATGCACACACTAGGCAGCGGCCTTTGGCCCCACCACCTAGTGAGAACTTTAAGGAGGTGCAAAAAAGAGGTGACAAAGTGGGGCGCCAATCCCACCATTCATCTGCCTCACTTTTCCAACTTGGCTTAGTATTCTTGTCCCGCTCTCAAGTCTTCTAAGCTTTTTCTACTACCAAGCTCTTGTCAAATTTTCTAGGGAACCTGCCTTTGTTCGATATGAAGTCCACAATACCTTCTGGTAAAGAAACTTCCTCGCTGTGGCCCGCACCTGAACTCGACCAACCTCAATTGGTCCAAACAATTGATTCTTTGCAAAATCAAATTCTAGAGATGCAATCAAAGAGGGCAGCGAGCAATGAGCAAGAGTGGCAAAGCCAAAGCCAGTCACGGTTCATGTCCTGTAACCCATGTTTAACCTCGAATTCTATTTGGGCAAGAAGAAGGATCGACATACTAATGTGGTGTTGTCCTGGTTGGATCAATGCAACAGCCATTTTTTCATGTACAATTCACCGGATAGTACCAAAATTGCTTTTTGCATGGCAAGGCGTGTATGTGGTGGCAGGAGTTTAAGAAAAGGATTAATAGTCCTGCCACATGGGATGCATTTCAAAATGCCTTCAAGGGTGCGTTACTCCCGGTCCTCGATGATTTTGAGCATTATCATCGGTTTGCTACTATTTAGATGGGGAATATGTCGTTTTCATTTTGGGGTTTCGTAAAGATTTCGGACATGAAATGTGATCCAACAAACGACAAAGTCTCAAGGATGCACTTCCCTTCACAAAAATCTTTATTGACACCCATTCTAGTGCTTGTAAGGAGCACAGCTTGCCCCAAGGCTGTGGAAAGACAAAAAGTTTTTCAAAAAGCAGGGCAAAGCTGAAAAGAATAAGAAGATTGGAAGGCAGCTCAAAATTTTTAAGGCGCCAAGTAAGTTATGGACTTGGGTATTTACATTCGCCACGTCCATTCGCATCTACTTTACCGTTACCTTTTATGCATAAGCAGGCCTTGGGCCCTCTATTTTATTGTTTACTGACATTTAGACTGTATGGTTGGCCTTGGGCCCTATTATTCATTTATTGAGATATTACCTTGGAGGGGGGCCCTCTTGGAGGGCGCACTATTTTCCCTCCCAGTTGACTCTTATCCTCTAGAGCCCTTTTTAGGGCTTCTTGTTGGGTATAAGTAGGGCTCCAGTGTCACTTTCATTTTCAGTTTTATGAAATGGATCTCTCTCCTTTAGCCTCCTTAGTCTCTCTTTCTTGCTTTCTAGGATTAAGTCTCGCTTTTGTGCTACGTTCTAGTTTAGTCCTAGACTACTTGTGGATCCGTTCGTAACTAGGTAACTCCTGTATTTCTCATGATTTGCTCTTAACAGATAGTTCTGTTTGTGAATATTCTTGTTTTAGTGCAGTTTTTTTTGCCCCCACAACCTCATTCAAATAAATAGATTCGTAGAACGTCAAGTTGTAAACGTGTTGTTTGATAATGGTTTTCCACATAATTTTGTTTAACTCCAAATTGTTGCAAAAACTGTGGGTGGCCATTGTGCCAAACAATCACCAATATGTGATGAAGATGGTGGCAAGCCAAGATCATCAAATCTGGGACCAAATTGTTCCTCGGCTATTGTTGCGAATACAGGATCATATCGAATCTCTTTATTTTCATATCATGGATTCAAATAAAGTAGACATAATTATGGGTAAAAAGTGGGTTTACTCCAAAAATGAGTCCTTGACAAATAATTACGTTATCTTTTATATACAACGGCTCATCGATTGAACTTATAGGCGATGTGACATGCCTAACAGTCCTTATGTATCCACTTTGAAATTTAAGCAATGTTCAAAAGATTATAAGCATAATGTAGGCTTGTTAAGAGATGTGATTTTTATACATGATCAGGCTATTCAAAGTCTAAGCATAGATTTGTCAAAAACGCTTTGGATTCACCTCTTACTAACTTGTTTGTTGTAGATTCACCTGAAGGTAGGTATTTAGGAAGCTTAGGCAAGAATTTAGCAACATTCTTCCTTAGCATCTACCTAAAGGCCTACCTCCCTCTAGGAATGTAAACCATCACATAGAGTTGCTTCCAATAGTCCCCTTGTGTCACTGTTTCTATACATGGTGAGCTTGAAGAAAGAGAATGAGATTTCCAGCAACTCTCGTAGTATCTTGAGATGGATCATGGGTCACATTGTCGATAGCCGCCCACACCATGTTGGCTGCACCAACCTCCAAGACTACAACTTGCATGCTCTCATAGGTGAACAGGATAGTATGTGCCTTGCTCCTTTGTGATGCATCTACTGTAGAAAAGAATATCATGCCCATGAATCTTGAAAACATAAGCTTAATGGTGAGGATTTGACTACACTGAAACACCCCACCTCCTCTCAATAACTAAAGTTGAACCACAATTGTGTCAACAATTTCCTTCTGACATGTGCAATATATCTACTAAGAAGGCGCTTTCAAATGTGCCACATGAAACCACCCAAGCCATGGACTCTCTAAATATTCAAGTGCCAACGATAGCAAAAGGCATGTTTAAGGGATAGAACATCTTTGAGATCTAGTCTATGGTTGCCTCGTGTTGTGACCTCCTATACCCGCTTCAAGTCTGCAGCCTAGACCTAACATGCCTCACAAGTTGAGGGATCTCATCAATTTGTGACCTCATGTCCTACAAATTCTCCCACTCAATATCCACGTCCTCATGTGCATGAGGGCCATCACAACAAGGACCAATTGATCAATGTCAGAGATTGTATTACTTGGATAGCATAATCTAAGGGTGACTGACTTGAAGTGCTTTTGAATGGTAGAGGAATGCATGGCGGTTAGAGATGGTTGTCTAAATCAATCAAATATACTATCAAAGCCCCATACTGCTATTGACTTGCTATTAGATGGGCATGCCTAACTCCAAAAAAGCCTCAAGGGCCCTAGTATTGCTTCCCTGGTATACTCAAGGGACCTTACCCCATTGCAAATGACCTAATGTGCCCATAATACTAATAACATGGATGCTCATGCCAGTTGTGCCCCGACCTATGCGCATGAGAGAATGCAAATTGATTGTCCATCAAATCTCACGTTGCGAAGCAAATGAGTTCTCAACTTTGTCAATGTGCCGGATAACTACTGCAAGAATCAAACATCACCGCATGTATGCCGCCAAGCTACCGTATAAGTATCAACTAACGCCCCCTATGACCAAATGCTAGCTCCTATTGGAGCCATGAGCACAAGAAAAAAATCATTGAAAAAACCCCCAAACCCCTAAACCCACACCCCAACTGGATCTCTCAAAAATTGGCTTTGGCTCTAGTAGATGTGGAAATCAGCATAGTATTGAATGCAAAGTGGTTGTCAAGCCACAATGAGTACAAAACTTTTGATGGCAATCTAAAATAAACAAAAAAGTGAACATGCAAGTAGTACGTGGAACTAGTGTATGGAGTGTGTACAAACATGTCAAGAATGCAATGCGACCAAAACACAGTATCTAGAATTGCTACATACTACAATACAATGTGAACAAGATAAATTGGCTGAAAAAAGCAATCTCTGATTACCAAAAAAATGCTGAAAAGAAAAAAAATACACAAACTAACTAATGTCCTTGAAAAAATTAACTAGTACACATTGACATTTGGAAAAGCACTTTACAACAACATCGCATTAATTTGACTCCACATTGAGCACTCAACCTCTCCTTTTCTTGTCTTGAACTCTTAAGATTGGGTTCAAGTTTCAGGCCCTGATTTTAGTTATTTTCTATACATAGTCCATATATATGACACACGTTTCCTCCCATACGTACAAAATGAAATGTCATGACATGATGATATAAATAAGGAACACATTTTGGTCCATACATACAAAAAAAAAGTCATGCTTTGATGTTATACATATAAATGAACGGGTGCACACACACACACACACACACACACACACATATGCAACAAAAATTTGACAAATCCAACTTTTGTAAATGGCAACATTTCAAATATCCGATATTCATGTACATAGAATATAAATATACTCAAGTTTCCAAAATGATGGCTAGAGAATATACTATCTACACTACAAAGTTACAATCCACACAAAGTTCTAATTGAAATACATGCTAGCTTATCATCATCTTGTAGAATGCCACAAAGTTGTCAAGCTCTTGCACTCAAATTATTACTTCAATCATCTCACAAAAGTGACCAACTTTAAAGGATCAAAACAACAAAATGCCAACTTTCATCTTCTATTCCAACTATTGTATATCCTTCATGTCCCTATCACAATATCTTTCCATCATTGAAAAAGGAAACCCAACTTCAATGTTGGGGTGTGTGTGTGTGTGTGTGTGTGTGTGTGTGAGAGAGAGAGAGAGAGAGAGAGAGAGAGAGAGAGAGAGAGAGAGAGAGAGAGAGAGAGAGAGACCTGTATCCCATATTGTTAATTTCAACCGCTTCCCGCTCAAATTCATTAACTTCAATTTAAAATCAACACCTAGAGGCAACAAGAAATTATTTTCAAATAGGTTAGACGGCTAATAAGTAATCCCCTTAACATAAAAATTAACAACTTCAACCAAAACGAGGTAAAACAATGCCTCAAATGACCCGTGGGGAGAATCATAGCAATGAAAATAAAACTGTTGTCACAACATCCTTATCTAGTTTACATTGAAAACTCCTTTCCTATAAATATGGAGGGTAATAACAATCGCTAAACTGAAAAAGCATGCTGCCATCACAAAGAAGGTACAAGAGATTCTACCCACGTTTCAGCATTGAAACATCTACAAACAATGTATAATCAACCCTAAAACATCTGCACCAATAGACATAGCACTTTGTAAAATTGCTGCATTCAAATTTTTAAAGCTTGTAGAAAAATCTCACAAAATCTTGAAACTTACCTATTCGCTATCAATGATGTTAACAGTAGATAGTTGGGAACAAACCCTAACTCAACACAAAGTAAAAGTTTCCATCTTACTGTATATAACTCGGTTAGAAGATTGGAATACTATCTGGATAGACAAGCACAGACAAGCGTATATTTTCAAAGCTAAACTGACGAGTCTTACGTGAAACTTTGCGATATGACTCACATTCAAATCTAGACGTCCTACAACTATCACAAAATCTTCTCAATATCGTTGGAACATAAAGCTATTGCGCAGGTCAGCAAAAGAAAAATTCGGTACATTGATCTGGTAGCCCTAGAACCTTTCATAACAGCACACTCTGTCAGTAAAAGATCAGAACTGACCAATGGTAGGCGAAAGATCATCGAAAGTATCTGCAGTGAACCTTAGAAGCAAACTACTTTTGCCCACGCCGGAGTCTCCAACCAGCAATATTTTGAAAAGATGATCGAATTCAGCACCAGTTGTCATTATATTATCAGGTACCGCCTGCTCACTGAAGCTTGCAAAAGATCCGTTCACAGCAAAACTAACCGCCCCTAAATTGCTATTCTGAAATAGATCTATCAATGTTGCGTCCACCAAGGGCTCTTGCGAAGCACGGGGCGGCGGAAAAAGAAGAAACTAATGGTGCTTATTATATTGTGGCACGGCATCCAATGAACTGCTTAGACTATGAAATCAGTAATCATAATGAAAGGAAGCCAGGAAGGAAGGGCAAAGATATTAGCTGAATAAGAAGTAATTGAAACCCTTAGGGTAGGGCTTTTTCCTTAAAACTTGAACTAATGCCTGTCTGTCTGTCTGGCTGGCTGGCTGGCTGGCTGGCTGTGTTTAATCAGTTTTTGAAGGCAGCTGCTCCTTTTGATTTTGCTTTTTGGTTACTGATCTCTCACCTTGCATTCATTCCACCAGATTTTAGGCAGAGAAGAGAATTGCGACAAGGAAAATTGAAGAAACGAGGATCACAACTCTCTCCTCCAACCTTACCTCTTCGAGCGCTCAATCAAGGTAGCACTGCCCCTTTTGGGCCTCGGAAGGGGAACAGCGAGAAGTATAGAACTGGGTGTGAGAAGTCCTCGCCTTGTACACGTGTCAATGACACGCGTCAGTTCCACATATAAAGTTTATCAATGCACATACACTAAAACATCTTTCACTAGATCGGGTCGGCGAGGCTTTAAATGCCGATCGTGCCCAAATGCACATCAAACATATGTGGTTAAGTGAGAAGCTAGGATGTACACTAAAACATCTTTCACTAGATCGGGTCGGCGAGGCTTTAAATGCCGATCGTGCCCAAATGCACATCAAACATATGTGGTTAAGTGAGAAGCTAGGATGATGAGCCTGAGCATCTCTTTGAGTTAACCACATACATTGAATGTGGATATGGGCACAACATGATGCTAGATCTCTCACTTGACTACGTCCTTTGGATGTGCATCTTGGGCACGAATATGTGCACAACATGATGTTAGATCTCTCACGGATGTGCATCTGGGCATAACAGGCATTTAAAGCCCATGTGTTTTCAAACCCAAGGCACTCAAACAAGTGTGCTTGGCCATTTCCTAGACCCCAAAAACTAAGGGTGTCTTTGCATATCAAACCAGTAAGTGCCACAAGATCCAGTTACCCAACGAAACACACTTTCATTGGTTAAGTCCATTTCAACCTTTTCACATTTTATAAACTAAGGGTGTCCTTTGCACACCGAGCAAGTAAGTCGCTTAAATTGGTTAAGTTCACTTCAAGTGACCTATTAACATTTCACAAAAGTTGAGATTTATTCCTTTGTGACATGCTACTCCTAAAAAGTAATGCTAACAAGAGATAAGTGAACTTGTGGGCCATACTTGTGCAAAATATTGCTAACATGGGCACTTGTAGGTGGGAAGTCCCTAAGTATGTTCAATTACCCCTCGATAAGTGGTGACATTGTGAGATGAGATTCCTTGCCACATTATTTGAATTTTAATTGAGGCCACAAGGAGTTTCCTCAGTAATTGATGATAACATGACAATGAGATCCCTTTCCACATTATTCAGATTCAAATGGAAGTCATGTGGAGTTCCCTCCATTAAATGACCACGAGTGAAATCCTTGAGTTACTATTTAAAAATGGACTTAGCTTCGTGTGCGTGAAAACATCCTAAGTTGAAGATTATTTGAAATTTCCTCATCATCTTTGTCATGCACATACAACTTCAAAAATGGAAAAGGAAAAAGGAAAAAGCTTGTAGTTCAAAAAATTCCCAATTTTTTATTTTTCAACTCAAACTCATGTAAGATAATCATCGCAATAGCTTTTACTAATATCGGGGCTATCGCAACATAACTAATCACCATTAGAGAGGTCAAAAATGGGCATTATAAGAGGATGTGACCACATTTTTTCATACTCATGCTCACCGGTATTATTTGACCAGTGTTTCTAAATTGGCAATCTTGAGGCCAATGTGAATTTTCAACTTAGATATAGAGTTTTTTATGTCAATAAGGCCTAAGAATAGTGTCTTTACTATTTTTTTCAAGTACTGAAGTTGATAAGGTCGGATTTGGACATATCCTAATTGGTTAGATTAGATACATTGCATCTAGTCAAATTAAACTAGGTTTTTGGTGAACCTGCATAGAGAACAGATCTTGATATTCTCATTTTGTATGGAGAAGTTTCCTCTTTTGATTCTATGTCCATCTCTTTCATATTTCTCATGATATCTTGAGTTATAATGTGTAGAATGCAATTCCCGACTATGCCTATCAATATTGAACAAAACATAATGACAGAAGTCACATTCAATCTTATAGTGACCAACTTTGAAATCGCTAGCACTACAGCGATTACGTAGCCAAACCATGAAGTATTGAATTATCAGACAAGACTATAAGAGATTATCAGTTACAAAACAATCACAGAGATGCATACATTCTAACATGATACTGAACACAATAAGGAATAGATTGATTCAGCATAGCCATAGAGTTGCAAAATCCAAACAAGAATAGAAATGACAAAACTTGAGAATCAGTGAAAAGAACTAGAAAGCAGTGAGTTGGCTGAAACAGCTTGAGGCTATCTTAACCTTCCTTCTAGCACTATGATTTTCCTTCTCCTACCGATTGGCTTTTGCTGAAACTTTTTATGGAAAGCTAGGATGAATCCTTGCAAGAAAAAGCTTTAGGAAGGCATTGGAACCCTCTTGGTTTTAACCTGTGGATGTTGCAAGCTATCGTGTGTTAGAGATGGTGAACTCATGCAACCATTCTCTAGCATTCCCCAAAGGGGCCGACATATCGACAGCCATCGACACCGAATTGTTGGACCCCCAACCAAAGTGCTGAAGGTAGACGTCTAGCCAAACAAATTGTCGGGCAAGTCGAACTATCGGCCTCCAACTGATCGGATGTGAAGCTTCCAAGATGTCATGCTTAGCCGTAAAAGTAACGTTACCAGAGAGCTAGTTAACCAATGATTTAGCATAATCCTCTCTTGTAATGATCAGAAGTCAATAGAACGTATGCAAAAGCTAATGCTAATGCTAGAATGCAACTGTATCTGCAATAAGCTAAACAATATTGTAAGAAGAGCTGAAGCGAGATGCGGTGAGTCGCGAAAGCGAAGCAACCACGACTCAATGCGTTTTGGATGGAGATAAGATGTGGTCGCTAGACACTGCCAACTGAATCACCCCTATAGTCCTCCAGAATGTAGTCAGGCACTGCTGATCTACGTTTATAAATTAATGCAACATTCAACAAAATTCAACCAATGTGCGGAATTGAAATGAATGGGAGAATCAAACACACGAATAACAGCAGACACATTTGCATTCGAGATCATACAACATAAAAGAAGACATTTGCACAATGGCTACAAGATCATCTATTGATTTTCTTTGATTCTTCAAGCACTGCATGCAGATCCACTCAGTGCGTTGGCGTGAGAGAAATACAGTTCTCTCACGAGTGGATGTCTCGCTTATTAGCGGACTTGTGGATCCTGCTTACCAAATGTGTCTCGCACGCAGACGGACTTCTTGTCTGTATTTCGTCTTGATTGCTTACTAGCATCAGACTACTTCATCTTCTATATTTTCTATCAAGTTCATTCAGTAAGTATATAGTTGCTCTATGTAACTTTAAGATTAGAGTGATTAAGCATCTACAACTAATCAAGAAATTACAAGAGTGGCAGATTAGCCACAATCTAGAGTGTATCTGCTGACGTCATCCCATCAGGTCAAATATCTGTACTTCTGGGTACCTGCATGATCTTTGCTGGTACTCTTTGGAGCATGAGGGCAGAAAGTCTTTCGCGACGTTTTTCGTGTCGCATCGTTGGTTTCGTTTCCGTCGACTGCCTTTCTCGTGTTGGACCGCAAAAGATTCTCATATTCTCATTCGCGAATCTTTCGTGCTTGTGTCTTTTTGCCAGGTGTTCGTGAAACTTTCGCGCTTCGTGTCTCTTGACTTTCGTTATCACGAACATCTTCGTCAGGCAGAGGGCTGAAAGCTAGCAATGCTTTGTAATTAGAAACATTTTGTTTCTTCAGGAGCGTTAGGCCGCCAACGAGTGAGACACTGGCGACTTACTCTGAAACAAATCAAAATACAAATACATTTATGTCCTTCCAGTTGTGATTCTTGTGTTACATCTGTTATTGTCTGATTGATTGTAGCAATGTCTGTGATTGAAAGCCACATATCTAGGTCTTGCATTTCATGCATTGTGTAGCGCACTTCCGCAAAAGAATCGGCACACCCTTGCAGACAGATTCGAAATTGGTATTAGAGTGGATTCATTAGATACAATATGGCTACTACAATTCAGACTAGGATTGTGATCAACCTTGATGGCGCGAATTATCGTGTATGGAAGTTCAAGATCAAAATGCTTCTGAAAGGCAAAGGGATATGTTCAGTGACCAATCTCACAGAACAAAAGTCCCAAGAAGAATACCCAAGGAGAGCATAATGGATAAGGAAGGATGAACATGCAATGGCGATCATCGTATCCTCCATAAATGAAGAAATCCTCATGCAGATTGAAGATTGCGAAAGTAGCCATAAAGCGTGGGAGAAACTAAAGGAGAAGTACAAAGTGAGGACAGCTGCATCAGTGATGCACCTCCACAATCAGCTACAAAGCTTGCGATGAGATGGCAACGAGCTGAATCAGCATGTTGACAAGATCAAAACGATCTTCGCTCAGCTCTCTGCATCTAGACAAGAGCATCAAGTCCCAGCACCCCAGCAGCTGATGTAGTTCATGAAATCTCTACCCTCATTCTACTAGCCACTAAGAATGCTCATCCTGAGCTTACCTGAGATGACATTTGAAAGAGCAGTCAGCCTTGTCAAAAATGAAAGATTGATGAGAGATGAAGGAGAAGCAAATAGCGCCCAGGAGAAGGCCCTCTTTATAAGAGGAAAGAAAAAATACAAAAACAAGCCCAAGATCGATAAGACTCTAACGAAGTCTTCGACAAGAAGCAACTACAACAAAGAAACCTCTACCTATGATCACTTTCATAAACCGGGACACATAGCAGACAACCCGACAATACCTTGCACACACTGCAAGAAGAAAGGGCATTTAGCATATGAATGTTGGCACAACCCAAAAGGAAGACACAAAGGAAAGAAAGCAAATGTTGCAAAATGATCAAAGGATGCTAAGAAGAGCGACAATGCCTTCACGTTATTTGATGTGAAGGGTCGACCAGCTATGCGGAGCATGACTACGATATAGTAATCAACTTAGGAGCTACATCACACATAACCTACAAAAAGAACGTCTTGATCAACTACAGAGAACTCGACAATACAAGAACAATGATACTAGGCGACGAGAACAGACACGATGTCGAAGGCATCAGAACTCTAAAGCTACGTACACTGTCCGGACATGCAGATCTTCAAGGATCACTCTTTGTACCTACTATAAGAAGAGACTTGCTCTTTGTATCAAGGATAGCAGATCTTGGAATACGAGTCCTATTCGATGGAAACGTCTGCTAAATAATCAAGCAAAAATCAAACAAGTTACTGACTGTCGGATCAAGACAAGGTAATCTCTACCAAGCCAAAATCATCAGCTACGATAGCATATTGAATGAATCTGAAAATGAAAATCATCTCTGGCACAAAAGAATGTATCATTTGAATATGAGGAGTCTCTACGATATGAGTAGAAGAGAGCTAGTAAGTGGTCCGAAGATCACAAGTTTCCATGTTATTTTTATCTCTTCCAAAACATAATTGTAACAAGAAGCACCTGAAGATCCTGCTTACAAGACACACACAAATGGATAACAGTGAAGCCAAACCACCCAACTAGTGAGAGACTATTGATCAATGTCCAATAACATCACCCCTAAGCCATAGGATAAGATAATGATGTAGAGAGAGAAAATTGGCAATCAATTACACAATAGAGAATGGTAGTAGGGTGAGTTTCTACAGGAGAGTATAACCCTTGCTTTGTCTGTGCATGTGCCTATGCAAGCCTATTGCACTCATATACATGCAAGTCATTACTATTGACTCTGCACTAAGTATCTACAAACTACATTATCTCTTTATAATGGCATATTTTTCTCTATCAAAGTACGAAATAGTTAATAGCTCTTGTCATGCCCACAACTGGTCTCAAGTAGCGTACCCACGCAAGAGATCGGTAGTCTAACAACCCGTAAGTTATTTATGATTATAAGGGGTTTGGGGCCCTTATGTGCATATGGTCATAAATAATGGTTGTAGGCCTAAACTCATGATGGTGGATCTATATGGGTCTATCAATGAGTCATTGAGGAAAAAGATGTCGTGGTAGATAGGCTACAGAGGTGTCCAGTGAGGTGTCATAGTGCACTACTAGTGGTGCATGGGCCTTGGAGGATATAAGTTGATTGTGTGATTGGTAGCTACATGCTGCCTGAGTGATTCCTCATTCCGTATTGAGATTGATCCATAGCTTGGGGGCTAGATCTACGTTCGATCTAAGATTGGTTGGGTTGGTTTGTCCACCATCCGTACCCTTTGTGGTTGCATGTTTTGGCATGCTTAGAATAAGATCTTTGGATTAGAACTTTATATTGGTATTAGAGCCAATTCTAATCAGGTTTTGCCATTGATTTGTGCTCAAGAGAAATATCGACGTTTTTCGAGAAATCGTTGGAGTAAGCAACAAAGTGGGGAAAGTTTGGATTGCTCTTCCTGTTGATTTACTTTTTTGAAGTGTAATCGGTTGTGCGGTACGTGCACTACTAGGTATACAATCGGTTCATTTTTTAGACACTTCATATTGGTTTTTAGGAAGTAAATTCCAGTTTTTAATTCACTTGTGTTGCCGATTACTTCATTACAGAAATATGAGATGTAAAAGTTTCAAATTTAGAGCTTCAGATGCAGGATCATGTTGAGCAGCTCGACTTCCACGTAATGAATCATGATAGAATTGATGTAATCTTGGATTATGAATGGTTTTTAATAAATCAGATTCATTAGAAATAGATTTCAAAAGTAAGTTCCTTGTAATCGATTGCAAGAATAAGTGATGCTAGCTCCAACCCGGAAGATAATTACTGTGTGCATGCATGTCTGTAATTTATGTCCTTTTGTGATTATGTTCATTTTTTTTAAATCCATTTTTTACACCCTTTTCTGTTGAATTGCCTGTATGTTTAACAATCAATACTTAGGATAGTTTAGGTCCGAATTCTCGCAAATCTACCTCACTTCTATCACTATTGTACAGGTTTTAGGTAACAGCATGCATGACCAGTGACAATCATTGCCGCAATTGGATTTAGAATGTCTTATTGCTATAATGGGTTGACATTCTCGAAATTTGGAGAGTTCTCAGCAGCTTCACAGCTTGCATGCTCGAGTGCTTTCCATGTGTCTCTTTGTTTAGTCACTTGTATCTACCATTGATGGTTTCATCTTTGGTTTCTTGGTAGATTCCATCTTTGGTTTCTTCTGGGAGGTCTGTATCCTCCATTTGCCTCTGGGTGTTTCTGTGATTCTTCTCTCAGTTGAAGTTCCAGTCTTGTTGATGCTCTTTTCTGATAGGTACAAATCTTGTTTATCAGTCTCAAGGGGATGGACTCATCATCAAAAAATTGGTGGTAGAAACAGTTTTGGATGGACGGTTTGGCAACGGTGAGGAAACATGATGAAGGCTTGGTGACAAGGTGAAGGAACTGATAGTTCTACAATTGCAGCCTTGGACCCTTGCAATGTCGAGCTTCGACCACCACTTGCTGGGTGAGGAGCTTGCTTTATTTGCAGGTTCACGGATGTCTTCATCTTTCATTTTCTGCAGCTCTTTCTTTTGATTCGTTTCTTTTGGATCTCTTTGGGCTTCATAAGAGGGGATTCAACTATCATTACTCCAGAGAGTTTCTTTTGATCAAGATCGATCTGACTCATCTGTTGTTTAAGTTTTGTCCTTTCCTCCTCAGCTTCCTAGATCTTTCTTTTTATTTCTTCTAGCTGCTTCGATTGCTTTTGTAGGTCTTTTTCGGCTGAACAACCAATATAGGTGGTAGTTGATCTCCACAAGACACTTGCAATGATCTATCAGCTGCTTCGGTAAGACTATAAAAAACTGGAAATTTCTCATAAGAACAGTAAATTGATGATAAACAAACAGATGGAAGAGAGGGTGGTGGTGACAACGGTAGATGGTGTGGACGATAGACATGAGAATGGGCGTAGAAGTATGGCAAGAGGTTGGTTGAAGAAGGAGACTGATTTTCCAATGCTTGTGTTTCCCTTTCTGAAGGATCTTCATCGTGACTAGGGTACTTCTTCTGATTGAGTCACTTTGGATTGCCCATCTGTCTTCTTAGCCTTGTCATTTTCGACTTTGGGTTTGTGACCTTGGCTGTCGATCTTGCTGGTGTTGTTGCTGGCAGCGTAACTGCTCTAGTGGATCCAAGCAGATCCACTCTCTCCCCCCCCCCAAAAAATTTTTTTGTTGGTGGGGATGTTGTTGCTGGTGACTGTTCATGCTCATGATTTGATCAGCTTGTGGAACACGTAGGTGAAACTCGTTGAACATGTGACTGGACTAAAGATTGAACAAATTTTAACTAAATTTGTTTTGATCTTGCTGTAGTTGACTCAAAGAATAATATGGCAATGAGGTACAAGAATCAACTCTAACTTGTCATGGATTTTTCATAGTTTTCAAAAATTTGAAACTGCTATACATGGTAATTTGAAGATGGATAGATGAATGAAAATGTGTTTTGGAGATGCTCTACAGAAGACTCTTGTGCAGTAGCTATTCCTCATGCAAAAATCAGCCACACAAAATAGGTGAAGAGAAACAAGGAAATAAACAAATGTTACAGATAGTGAGAACTGTATAGCACTTGTCGAACAAAACTTGCAATCATCAACATTGATAATGTACCTTGATAGTTGCAATATTTCAGTTGTTTTGTAGAGTAATGTAACTTACTCTGACATGCCCTTGTCACAACAAGACAAGGTTGGTGACACTAAAATCTACCATCATTAATAGCAGATATTGTAAGATATAGCTTGAGATGCAGGCATTATTGAGGTACTATGTCCTGAGGACCTCTGTGAACAAGAGATTCAGAACCAAATCTCTATCTGGATTTTCGAATCCGAGAAATATTGTGTATTGAAACATTGGAAATCTTATCAGCATGTGGAAAGACATATAGATTTGAGGTTGTAGAAGGGGAGAAAAACTGCCAATTCTCTGTGGAGGTTGCTCTTGGTTGGACATTGTAGCAGATGTCGGAATATCAGTTTTACTTTCTTTCGACAAGGACTCATTTCATATTGTCTTTTTTCATTATGGATCTGGTGTATTGGACGTGATGTAGTAGAAGTTTACAATAAACTTCTCGATTGAGCAACAGGTTTAACTATTGGTTGCTATGGTGCTCGTGTTGTTGTCGTGAAGATCCTATTGTGATTCAAAACTGACGTGACGGGCAAGTAGGATCTTAGTTGGTTGTTTTGGACAGTCTTTGAAACTGTGTTTTCGGATACAGTCGGGACCCCAGCATGGTACTGGGTCTTAACTGGACAATCAACCATGAAGTGGCCGGTTTCACCACAGATGAAACATCTGGTGTGCAGTGGCCCTTGTATAACGGTGTAGCCATCTTGTA
This sequence comes from Diphasiastrum complanatum, assembly GCA_029204225.1. NCBI lineage: Eukaryota > Viridiplantae > Streptophyta > Lycopodiopsida > Lycopodiales > Lycopodiaceae > Diphasiastrum > Diphasiastrum complanatum. Next base: position 72,741,565 of record CM055094.1, read on the forward strand.
TGGCTAGTGGTTCTGGACTTGCTGGTGGATATTCATGATAAGGCAAGGCATTTCCAGATTGTGATGGGTGTTCTTCATATTGTTGAACTGTATGTGCTTGAATAGGTCGATATGAAGGACAAGCATCAACAGGATGCGTAGCCCGACAGTGTGGGCACCATATTGTTTTTTGTCTATAAGGTACCTGTGCAGGGTTTGACTGACCAGACATACTGCTTTGGATAGACTTCAGGGTAGCTTGAAACTCATTGGTGAGTTTCTCCATCTGTAGTTGATGTTGCTTATTAAGCAACTCCAACTAGGATTTCCAAAGTTGATCTCGGGTGTCCTTGATCGGCTTTGACTCATGGACAGGAGCACGTGGTGCTCGCATTTCCTTGGATTCGTCAACATCTGATCCTTCGTCTTTTTCCTTGATGTCATCAAACATAACTAACTTTAGACTCGTATATTCATCATTGGATTTAAGCTCACGTCTAATCCATCTTGGTAGGCCGACTAAGAACTAGATGATGAGCATCTGTTCAGAGGGCTGTTCTTGTACTTGACTTTTGAGATGTTTGAAACGCTCAATATGGTCTCGTACTCGTTCGTCTTTTGTCAATTTGATATCACTTAGCTTGACAAAAGGGCTTTCTATCAAGCGAAATGGCTTGAAGCATTTGATAAAGGCCTCCTTCAAGAGTGACCAGTCACGTTTATCTTCACGATCAAGGTTAAAAAACCATTCTCGTGTTCGATCGATCATGGTCATCGAGAAGAGTTGAATCATGGCGTCGGGTGATGTCTCGCCATATACATCACATGCATTCTCAAAGATTTGCAAAAATCTTTGAGGGTCCGAACTACCGTCAAACTTTGGTAGATCTAGTTTGGGTGTACGTCTCTCATGATGAGCATTGTGGGTAGCAGAGACTCCATTAAGGTTGGTTCTGGCATGGGATGTTTCAACACCATGAACATGGGTTCTGGCTCGCGAGGATGGCTCTATCATGTTCTTGTCCTTTGAATGGGTTTGTGGATGGCTCATAGGGTTGGGACCGCATTCGGTAGAATCTATGACGTCTGATTTGTTCAGCTATAGGGGACCTAATCTCGTATGGATAATCTTCTAGGATGTAGGATCTGTATTGTCGGCCATTGGGTATTGTTGTGTCTTTTTTGTGTGGGGTATGTGTTTCTAGTGTTTTTGGATTTTTTTTAGGATTTTTGGTGTTTTTCGGATTTTTTAGGGTGTTGAAGGAAGTGAAGGTGGAGACTCAGTATAAAAAGGGCTTTCTATTGGTATGAGTTTTATTTTTTTGAATTTTTTTTTGGTGTTCGTGCCTTTTTCTTTTTCTTTTTTCCAGTCTCGAAAGTGTTGGGAAGATGGTGGTTCGATCGAAATGGCAATCAGAGGTGTTGATCAAAAGTTATGGTCCGATCAAGATTGGGTGTTAATTGCTCCGGTCGAGATTTGATCTGCTTGCTTCGGTTGAGATTTGATCTGATTGCTTCGGTTGAGATCTGATCGAATCCCTCCAGTCGAGATTTGATCGTCGTTCCGATCGAGATCACTTGGCTCCGGTCGAGATCTGAGCGGCCACTTCGGTCGAGATTCCAGCTAGCAGTTCGGCTCCGGTCGAGATCTGAGCGGCCACTTCGGTCGAGATTCCAGCGAGCACTTCGGCTCCGGTCGAGGTCTGAGCGGGCAATTCGGTCGAGATTCCAGCGAGCACTTCGGCTCCGATCGAGGTCTGAGCGGGCACTTCGGTCGAGATTCCAGTGAGCAGTTCGGCTTCGGTCGAGGTCTGAGCGGCCACTTCGGTTGAGATCCAACTGCCTCCAGTTGAGGTGTAACACAGGGGCTCCGGTTGAGGTGTAACACAGGGCTCTGGTTGAGATTCAACACAGGCCTCCGGTTGAGATTTCAACACAGGGACTCCGGTTGAGATGCAACATAGGGGCTCCGGTTGAGGTGTAACACAGGGCTCCGGTTGAGATTCAACAGAGGCCTCCGGTTGAGATTTCAGCACAGGGGCTCCGGTTGAGATGCAACATAGGGGCTCCAGTTGAGGTGTAACACAGGGCTCCGGTTGCAATGAATGTTCATGGTTTCAATGGGTGCTTGCAATGCAGTTGTCGTCAGGTTGTAAGCATCGCTGGTTTAGATTTTTGTGGTTTATCTTATAGTTTTGGAATGTGGAACTTGAAATTCAGTGTTCTTGGAGTTTGTTTAGTTTCATGCTGTGCTGAATGTTTGAAGAACATGTGGTAATCTGATTTGTGGATGAGTTTCGTTGGAAAACGTTTCAGATCAGAGCAGAAGAGGAGCATTCAAAGAATGCTCAGGTCAAATAGGGCACTGGCTTGAAAAGGTTCTGCAAGAAGACAAGCAAACAGAAAAGCACAGAGACAGTGCCTATTGGAAAAACAACAATGGCAATGGGCGCCCAATATTTACTGAAGGATCTGAACCTGCACACAGATTCAGATTTGCATGTCTACGTGCACAAACGTTGTAGTATAATCATCCAGCCTATCAGAGGATGACTGCAGGGTCTACAAATAAGCACTTGCCAATGGAACACTTACTCCGTTACGAAGCAAGCCATGGTGAACAAAGTCAGATTTGCAACGCAACACAGTTCCTCAGTTTTCAAGATCCTAAGGCTGTAATCGAATTTAAGGAAACTAATCTACTTGCAAAACCAGAACTACTCTAAATATGATTGAAAAGCATAGACAAGAAACAAGAAACAAAAACTACAGCATGTTAGAAGTCCAAGAATCAAGAAACTAACCAGCCTTTTGATTCTTGGACATCCCAAGAACATCAAGACTGGATTGTACAGAGATATGCAAGAATCACACCACAGATCCAGCCTATTTAGTTTACTTGAATGCTAGTTTCTACGTTAATCCACAAGAAAACAAGATATCTAATCCACAACTAGGAAAGCAAGAAAACTAATCCACTCTAAATCCACAACCACACACAGTATGAATGGAAGGGCATGATCATAGGGGCATCACTCAAGAAAACCATCATGATCAAAGAGCTTAGTGTAGCATCAAACTCATGGAAAATCTTCTTATTAGGCATGGAGTAGATACAATGCAAAAAGCTCCTCTTCACAAAGAGGGGGTCTCTTAAATAAGCAAGAGAGCTCCTTAGGTGGCATCCTAGTGGAATTTCCACATTTCACAAATTACAAGTGGAATAATGCTCTTCACTAGAAGTCACCATCAAAAGGTGGCGCACTCTACTTTCTTTAAGAGGGGTCTACTTGCATTTATTCCATTTGCCTAGAAATACTAGTTCCTACATGGTCATTCCATCTTCCAGGATTCACCATGAGGCTTACACAGTTCTTGCATGTCTTTCCTAGCTAGTATTTCTCGGCTCTCATACTCGTTAGTCTCGTCTTCTCAGAGACCTCCTCGGTCTAAGGTGAGAGGTGCTCTTGAGTTGCTCTGTCCGAATATCTTGGGGATTCGTCAAAATCAGCCAACAGCACATGGTACCATCTTATGAACCCCCTCATGTATTAGTACCTCTCTCTTAACATGTCTATTCGTTTCTCCCATGCCAATCCCATGCATCGACTTTTTTCCAGCTCCAAACAAAAGAAGTTGTCAAACTTTCACTTTAGATTTTGGCTAGTCTAGGAAAGGAGGTTGGAGTGAAAATTCATCACCACAATTTGATGGCAAACTCTTGTGAACTGGAAAATCTTGGTCCCTCCACGTCACGTCTCTCAATTTTCGTATCTCACTCTCCTTATCCACCCTTTTTCTCTTTTTTCTACTCTCTACTATCTTTTTCTATTTTATCTCTCTAATTGCCCTCTTTGGTTTCCTCTCTACACAAGGCTCCTCTCTCTTTTGTTTGCCTAAATTTTCTTTGAAATCCCTCCTATTAGCACTTTCTCTCAACAATTTTTTTTTTTTTCTTTTTGACTTTTTTTTTCTTCTTCTCATCAATCTATCATACATCCCTCTCCATATTCATATCTTTCACTATCTCCAAAACCTTTTTCTTTCTTACTAATATTGAACATTTCTAAATTCCTCTTTGACTTTCTCTACTCGTGGACTATCCTTTCTATAGCCTCACTTTCTCTCTCTAGATTTCTCTTTCCATACCACTCTCACTATATAAACAAAATGTGTTTTTTTTTTTTTTGTTTTTGCTTTGTGGAATTTGTTTGTGAGACTAACATTTGTTGGTGTATATTTGCATAATAAAAAAACTCTTCAACATAGATGAGTCCCCATCACACTCCTCTATGCTTTGACTATGTGAATGAATGTATATATTTGGAGTGTACTTTCAATCTTTGTTGTTACAAGCAATGATTGTTATTGCACTTTGATAAGTTTTTGCATATATCTATAAAGCTTGAGAGTATCGTCAAGTTGAGTTCACATAACTTGGCATTGAGAGATGAGAAGTCTTAACTAGCACCACGACTTATTGCTACGAAAGGGTAACTTAATATAGTGGGCCCCTTGGTTTCTACTCTAAATAAAGAAATGTGGAAGGCCCAAAATTAGTTGTTATCCCTACATAGATAGACATGGTAGAAATGGATGATATTGAATAATTTGAAAGAGCAATGTTCTCATAAACTTGAATATTGTGATCAAATCCAGTTTATACTGCTCTTTGATATACTGCAATTTCAGAAAAGCCTCAAGATAGAAATAATACTCCACAATAAACCCAAGATTTCTGTTCAAGCATACCACTAATTGAATATGGCAAGATATTGAATTTGCCTAGTACATATCAAGATAATCTTTCTAGAATAAATTGGCTGATTTGCGAGAAAATCCTTGAGATTTTCTATCTTTAAGCGAATTATTGAGCTCATAAATGTGCCACTAATTTTATTGTATTAGACACAACCCTTCTTTGTCATGACAACAAGACAAGTTTGCACTTAACCATTACAATCGTAGATTTTGTTCACAACACTAAAAATTTTCATCCAGAAGAAAGCTTTCATACTGATTGAAACAAAGGCGGACTTGCAAAATTCTCTAGTTTTTCATCATGCTTTTGCCTGCCACGTTGAACTATGAATTTGGATGTTTCTTAGATGTTCTGAAACTTTAAAGTTTCTTAGATGTTAAGTAGAGTTGTAGATTAGTAGTTTCACACGGAGGGAGCTAAGTGAAGTTCACTTGAGGCAACAATTGCATGTGGGGTTGTAGAAGAAGGGCTTGACATATTAACTCAGAAAAGCAAGAGCCAAGTTGAGCATCCTTATCTTTGTGTACCACCTACACAAGTCAACTTTTGGATTCTTTTCCCTTAAGGTAAGTGAAGGGGGTAACTGAAAATTGTAAGTTACACTCTCCTTCAATGTAGAACCAGCGTCAAACATTTACATTCACTCAATTCTCTAAATATACAATTCAGGTTGGAAAGATCTCGTCTGTCTTAACAGGGACATGAAATCTAACCAAGCTGCCAATTTACAGTGCAAATTGTTCACAACATGCCATTTTGCATCCTAAAGTTTAGCAAGAGGAGCATGTTAAGAATCTCAGATTGTGGGGCGGAGAAGGGTATTTTTCATAATATGCTGGTGGACTTTGAGGTACATGACCCGACTTCCACCAAGAAAGGGGGCCAAAGAGGGAGCTGTTGCGTGAAAGATGATCATGCAGCCAATTGATGTAAGCAGTGTACCGACTGAGAAGATTTTAAACATAATCAAAAGTTTGGCCTTCAGTACTTTGCATCTGACTACTCTCAGGAATTTGCCCAAGCGGTCTCCTAGGAGTTGCCATATTTCCAACGTGATTATCATGTTGCATCCAACTTACCAATCCATTATTGGGCTCTTCTTTTGGTCGTCCATTTAAATTTCCATTACTACAGAGATTTTGTATGCTATTCTGTGAGTCAGGCAATTTTTGAGAGTTGAAATTGAGAACTTTATCAAGAACCTCCTTAATATCAGAACAGGAAATGGACTGAAATTTTTCTGTGAGCACCCCTTTTGCTACTTTTGCAGCTGACTGAGGAATGACAAACTTTTTGAACCCAAGCTTCAAAGCTTCGGTTAGGCGTCTCTCCAGCTGCCCCACCTGAATAAAAAACCAAATTCAATAAGCTTACAGAACTTAATGAAAGGGTTGAAGATTGTTGTATATGATTAGGTTGGAGTCAAGAACTAGCACATACCGATCTGAGTTCGCCACCAAGTCCAATCTCTCCAATAAAAGCCATGTCTCTAGGCAGTGGTTTTTCCAAGTAGCTGAAGGTGGTACAAGCAACACATGTTCCAATTATGCCATATAATGATAAGAGACATGTTGATCACCCTCTCATGCATGGTAAGTGATCTTCAGTAGAAATGCTATGTCTAACATAGTCACTTGAAAGACACATTTCCATGGTCTGGTTACCTGCTACAGATAGCTAATGCGACAGCCACATCAGCAGCTGGTTCTTTCAGTTCAAAGCCCCCAACAACATTGATAAAAATGTCCTGCCGATGCAAGAAAATTTGATCAAGTTATGATGGAAGACCTGAAATGCAACTGCTACTAGTGCTCCTAGTGCTCCTAGTGATAAACAAACTTCATGCACTAATTATACCAGAAAGTTTGCTTAAGTGAGATAGTTCATAGACCTGACTTGAAAGCCGAACGCGAGCCTGCTTTGTAAGAACCTGAGATGAATGCAAATAGAATTTAGCTGCAGTAGCAGTATGTGATGAAATTTATTCTAAAGTTCAAAGCAGCATTGTATAAGTAAAAAAGATAACCTCAAAATTTCCTCCACAGTATTGTTACCCAGGGTCAAAACCCACTGGCAAGATTAGACAGTTCACTTGACTTGTAACTCAACCACTAAAATGTGCACTACAGAAAAAATGAGAGAGATTTCACTTGAGAGCTTTGATGGTCCTTTTAAAAGCACTGCCAGAGTAGACAATCATAATCAAGCAAAAAACGAACACAGCCAACCAATTCTTGACTCACTTTTAGGAGTTTGCAATGGAATGGAAAACCTAAGTCGCACTCACAGCAATGATCAGAGAGAACCGCTGAGGATCAATTCCATTGGCAGTTCGCTTGGGGGGCATTTGTGTCGCATTGGAACATAAAGCCTTGAATGCAAAGAGTAATCTACATTAAATTTCTGTGTACAAAGACCACAATAGTGCACAGAAATACAGGTAGACTTATTTGGATCTACTATGGACACAAGTATCGATACAGCAGTGCTATTGTAAACAAAGACATAGAGCAGTTTCTTTCCCACAGCTTTTGAGAATGACAGTTACAAAGGAACTTTCTAACATTTACATCTTCACCTGAACTTCAAGAAGAAGAGGACGTGACCCTTCCATTGTCACTGCAACAGCTCCGGAAGCAGCATTGCTGGCGTCAGATGTTCTCTCTGAAAGGAAAACCCCACTCGGATTTGTGACAGCTACCAGGCCCCCTTCAACCATCTCAAATACACCAACCTGCTATTTTTGCATCATAATTAATATATTCCACTTTCTTGTTAGCCTAATTTCCCTGATGACTACAAACATGGCTTTTGATACTTGAATAGTATCTGATGATCTGACATTGTGCAGAATTTTTGGACTACAAACTTCCTCCAATAATCCTTCTAACATGCCCAACTAAGGGTAATATATGAGAGAAATAAGATGAAAGAAATGAGATACTGAAACATGACCAAGTCACCTACTGCATCCATATCCAAGAAGTGAGTCCTGTAGACATCTAGCTTGACCCCCAACTCCAGTGGGTGATACCAGACTCTTCAACTATACGATCTACAAAACTATCATATGATATATGAGCGAGTCCCCTCAGAAACGTGAGATATGGGAATGCCATATGTTGATTTCCCCACATCAGTATCTCCAGACTCCAAGATTCTCTACATAGAGATGATCAGCCAGAAAATACTCTCTTAACTTTATGGCAGACATGGCGAACTCATCTAGGATAATTGGATGTCAAAAAGAGGGCTCAGCCTGTATTAAATGTGACAGCATAGAAACCTAGAGTCGTGTAAGGCTATCCCACTCTGTTAAGTCATGTATACCATGTCTACATAACTGTGGGACACCTTGTCAACAAGATGACACTTACTTTTGAGTGTCTTGTATATGTCGTTTGAAGCAGAACTACTCCAAGTTGACAAGGAAAGACCAAGCCTTCCCAAGTCGGCTAGTGGTTGCATGTCTCATACTAAGGTACCGCAATTATCTATAGGAAGAGCCTATCCCCAATGGTTGGTGATTTAGAGCTCATCTCCTCTTAGTCTCTAGGTACTAATACACTTCATATAGGAGCTTAGTGGAGATCCAGAGGCTTCTAGCTATATTTCTTACTAAAAATAGTTGACCATGTGAGCATCTCGGTGGTAGTTTATTGGAAAAGCAAGTTCAACTAGATTGTTGCCAACCCACTTAATGCCATGCAAAGGTTGAAGTTTGTCCAAGAATCTTGCAATGTTACATCGATTTTAGTGAACAAGTAACAATTTAAGGGAAAAATGATTCGTTATAAGAAAGCTGTTTACCCAATAAGGTAGCCAATTGGTTCAAAAAAGAAGGGGAAAAGAGACCTTATCTTAAATTCTAATGTAGTTGATTCTGAGATTTGTGCTCTTTAGGTAAGATTTAGAAGATACGTTAGATGAGATCTTAGTTGTAAAATGTAATTGTGACCCTTCAAACTTTTCAGGAAGTCAAAAATTTAAAATTTTGGAAGCTTTACATTTTGCAACCCAATTTGAATAAAATTCACATGATATTCAACAATATTTTAAGAGAGGAATCCCAAAGAATCTAGGAAAATAAAAAATTTGACATTGTAAAGAAAGCTAAAGCCAAAAACAAAAAATTCTAGCAAATGTGGAGGAATGCAAATATTTGGACATACCAGTGCTTTTCACAAAAGCTAATTTTGATGTCACATTTGTGCTTTTTGTGAACTTTTAAGAAGAGTTTTCTATCCCTATGTTTCCTACAATAAGACAATTCTATGGAAGTTAGGGATTCTGGATTTGGATATTTAGAAGTAGTCTGGTCGTGATTGGGATCATCATTTATGTTTGGCTGAGTATAGTTATAACAGTTCTGTTAGTTCCAGCACAGGTATTTCTCCTTTCCTGCTTGCTCATGGATACTCACCAGTTCTACCCGGTATACCTGCTCCTCCAGATGATGCACCTGTTACTATTTCATCTTATCTTTCGAGTGCTCGAGAGATTATTACTAGAGCTGCTACTCATTTACAGCATATTCAGCAGCGGTACAGGACCATTGTTGATCATCATCGGCGCCATGTTGAGTTTGTAGAGGGAGATACTGTTTTTCTCCGGTTACGCTTTGCTCGCCATCGTTTTGTACAGGGTCTTGCTTCTACTGAGAAGCTTGCGCCGCGCTATTATGGGCCTTTTCAGATTCTTGAGCGCCTCAGTCCAGTTACATATCGTCTTGAGTTACCTGCTGCTACTCGGGCTTGTGATATCTTTCATGTTAGTTTATTACGTGCTGCTATTGAGGATGATGCTCCTCGAGATTCCTCATTTCCTACAGATCCAGAGCTTTTTCCATTCCTGCCAGCTGCTATTTTACAGGTGCGCTTATTGCATAGTCGTCGCCATCGGCAGGTTCATTTTTTGGTCCAGTGGGATGGTCGTCCTATTGAGGAGGCTACTTGGGAGCCCATTGATGTTTTTTATCATACCCCTATCCTGGCTGATCAGGCTCGATCACTTGCCGGGATGCTCTGGCTTCTCTTGATGTTCCTTTCTCAGATGGGATATCTTGATGCAGTATTTTTCTCTGGCACTGGTTCTTATCTTATTTTGCCTACATTGGGGGCAATGTTCTTTATAGCCAGGGAGAGTTACGGACTACAGGATACAGGCCTATTGGGCTACTCTGCATATATTCCGCAGGCTTCTTTACATTTACTAATGGTTATGTATATTTCTGGTTACGCATTTTATATTAGTCATGTACAGGCCCCAGAGCCTTTTTTATATGCTTATGACCCGCACTTGGTCCTTTTTTATGACATTGACTGGCCTTGGGCCCTTATTATATGGTTATATGTGGAGTGGGGGCCCGTAGGAGGGCGCACTATTTTCCCTCCACATTTTGCCTCCCTTTACTTTTGAATTCCTATTTTAGGGTTCATTGGCAGGGTATTTATAGGGGCATTTGTACACTCATTTTTCAGATTATTGATTGGTATTGCTTGGGCTCTTCGTGGGAGAACCTATTGTCTTGTCTATTGCTTGTAGGGCTTTAGTCTATTGCTGTCTTTTATGCTTCATTGATTCAACACCTGAGATTTTGATCATAACTAAGATTCAATGTTCTTCACCTATGCCTTAAACATTTTACAATATTCTCCTAAATTATTTTTACTATGTTGATGTTCTTTGAGGTATGTAATTTGCAGCTTGTAGCTAGCCAACATTTACCTAAAGAAACTTGTTTTTAATAAAATCCATACTTCTCTAAAACTTAAGCAATTGTTAAGAAAAACGAATGTATGAAGGAAACGAACAACATGAAAAGAATCAAGGAGTAGTACCTCGTCAGTAGAGCCATACCGATTTTTTACCACTCGTAGAAGTCTATGTGATTGCAAACGTTCACCCTGCGTACAGAATGAACATCCAATTGTCCTTAATCATAAATTTTGGGAAGCTAAACTACTTCTAACCTTGTGTAAGTATTTTGATATATAATCTCTGATATGAAAAGATAGAGATGCAATTGAATTCACCTACTTCTATACTAATATTTGAGCTTTTAAGAAGACTTCTAAGAGAATACAATTTTGAACTTAGTTTTCTTTACAAAAATATGCAATCCCAAATCTCTAGGAAACTACCAAAGTATCATGAAACGTAAGAGTGTTACTACATTTTTTGTGAGGGATCAACCAGTAAGTTCAAATACTGGATGTAAATGTGAAAAAATAACTTTTTTCTTTGCAACTTTGAATGAAAGTTTGTACGTTTCCACAAGCTTGCCAAACAATTACATTGAAACCCTAGATATTGATGTTATTATTCATGAGCCTAACTTATTTACAGCATCCATTGCGATGAAAGTAGGATTTCTACATGTGAGAAAACTACAAGGACTTCACAAGATAAAAGTACAAACTTCCATAGCATACTAATTGTAAGTGCATCAACCATGAGCTCTCAAAAGCATACTTGATAGTTTAAGAGGTAGATGATATTGATGGCCATTCAATATGGTTGACTGTGTTTGGAGCATCTCTTTGGCATGATTGTTATGTGTGTTTATAAATGCTAAATACTCATTTTAACACTATTATATATCATTTACTCGGAGTGGGTATTGTGGACTTGTCCTTCCACAGTACATAGAAAAATAAAGCTGCTATTCGTGTCCTTTTATTCATATTTGGCCATAGAACCTTCTAATTTATATATTTTCATTTTATGCTAGGCAAGGGGCCACCTGTTAGTAGTTAATTATTTCGATTGGGGACCCATGGTAGGTCACACTATTTTCCCTCCATATTTGATTGTTTTGACTATTTGACTTCTAGTCTCTAGAAGTTAGGGCACTTGCTTAGTATAAAGAGGGACTAAAGACTTTTATTATTCAACTTTGGATATTGGTATTGCTTGACTCATGGGAATTACTTCAAGCATAAGGGCATGCTCCATGGCTTGAAGAGGAGTCGTCATTCTTGAAAGGCCCACTTATTCCAATTTACAAATAAAGAAAGTTAAATCTAAGTATCTATGGTTACTTTACCAAATCGTTGTGAACGATGTTACTTCATTCAACACCTTAGAAAAGAAAGTTAGTTCCTCTTTTTCTATTTGCATTCACATTGACATATCAATAAGAATGTGGCCCAACTAGAGAGCTCAAGAGTTTCATTTAAAACAGCTTTCAAAATGTTCTAAATAGTGATCTGTTGGCAAGGGCGGAATGTAGAGCATAGAATAGAGCTTGTTCCAAGGGTGAGTCCGATTTGTAGTCTGTAGGCCTCCTAATGAGATGAGCCTGAAGGATGAGTTGAAAAAGATGTTGGAAGAACACCACAAGTTGGGAGTTATTCACTCTTTGTGTCACCTATTCTTCTTGTTAACAAGAAGCAATTTTCTGATGTGCATGGATTATCGCAAGTTAGATAAAATACTAGTTAAGTACTAATATATGATGCCTCTAATCAATGATTGGTTAAATATGTTGAATGGTGCAACCAGCTTTGGCAAGATTGATCTTAAAGGCGGTTGCCACCAGATTCAAACTCAAGATGAATATGTTCATAAGATGACCTTTCGTATTGGTTTGTTCTTTATGAGTTCTTGGTTATGTTGTTTGAGTTAACCAACATAGCCAACAACATTCATGACGATCGTGAGTTATGTAATTTCAAGAGTAAATGGACAAGTTTAGTCTGGATTTACTAAATGATTTTATATAGTAAATTAGAGAGCATGGAGTGCATCTTTGGGCCATAATTTAACTACTGTAGGACAATGTCATGTATGCTAATGGCAAGAAAACTAAATTGTGCAAGTCTTACATTGAGTACCAACTGGTCAAATTGTTTCAGTAGTAGTGTCTTTATTGGACTTGCACATCTCGTACTATCTTCATTGTTCACCCTGGCAAACCTATGTGCAGGAGATTCAGCGTACTCTTGGGAGGGAGATCAATGCTAGGACAACAACATGCCCATTGCCTAACGACTCATGAGGTTAAAGCCTCTTGTAGTTCAAGGAAACGGTTGCAATGCTGATTACGAAAAGCAATATGAGCAGTCCAAGATTACACATTTGGAGCAAACAATCATCAACAAGCAGATTTCAGCCTCCGAGTCCCACCACCACTATGATAAAAGCGTTGGAACAATAGATCGATGCAACAAAAGGAAGAAGCCCTTTCTTGGGCATTACGGTAAGTAAAGCAAGATCCTAAACCTAGTGCTACTCATCACATCAGCGATTTCAGCCACGAAATTCCCCCCCCCAGGGGGGAAAGAGAAATCTCAGGAGCAAAAGCTCTCAACATTAGGGCCAAAGGGATTCTAGGACACTATTTTCAGTTTGAACCTATGTCAGTGCAAAAGAAATTGCGGTTTTTTTGCTTGTTGGGTTTACAGTTTAGGGTTGCTATAAGCGCTTCTTGGGATACCACATTGGGACATTCGGACAGATGGTTTGGACTACAACTGGGAGGAACTACTAGAGAAACGGCCACATTGACTATCCACTTCACCTCCTTGGCGACTAGACGAGACGCTTTAACGATGTAGAGCTAAGCTTCGGGGCTCCACCATTTTTATGGATGATGATCTTACTTACATACAGGTGGAGAGAGGCATAAGGCCTTTCAGGAAGCCAAGGAGTCACCGCATCCCGAGCTATATACAGAGATGGACGAGTGCGGCGTTTCGATAACGCTCGTGATGGTTCCCATAGTTAGGGATTTGGGGTGCTCCGGGGTTGGGAGCACCCAAGGGCCCCATCCACACCACCTTCAGATTGGAGTGTGGAATTGTGCTGGCATGCACTCATCTTCTACTCTGCAGGGAGACTAGTTGACTTTATTACTGGCCGCGATATATTATTCTTTATGGAGACACACGAGAGCCAGAGCGAGGACTTCCCTTCTTTTCCCTAGATATAGATGGGACCTCAGTATTCTGACGAGAGACTAGATTTACCAGTGCCCGTGGTTCAGGAGAGGAGTTGCATGCTTATACAAGGAATCTCTCCATTCGAGTCCTGACTTCATCAGACATAACAAGGCAAACCTTGCTATATATGGACTCGCATTGTGGGCTAGGATATTGGTTTGGATAGAGATCTTTTTATTGTAGCATGTTATTTCCCACCAGAGTCATCATCTTTTGCTGAGGGCTATTGGATCCCCATATCAGGATCTCTCACCGGATATTATCAGATTTGCAGAGTGGGACCACGATGGATTTGATACATCTTGGAGAAGTTAGTTTGACATAAATGTCTTGTATATCAAGTTTCGCTCCCTTGAACAGCCACACCAACGCAGGACGGGACCTTTATTTTTATGGATGGTGACCTTACACACACACACAATGGCAAGCCAGAAAACAAATTAACCAAGATGCAAATGCAAGAAATCAGCGGGTGGTTTTCATTGAAGGCAAACCAAAAATTTTTGATCAAATTTCAAATTTCTCAATAGGGATTCGGGGCTTCCCAGGTAAAGGAGCAGCCCGAGTTCCCTAAGCCTTTACATATTGGTTTTTGGAATTGTAATGGCATACTATCATCTTCTTCAGTCAGGCGATTCCATTCTTTCATGCTGCAATGTGATATCCTTTTGTTAGTAAAGACTCATGAATCATTATATAGATCGCTCCCATCCAGACAGGATTGCACTTGGCACTCAGTGCATCGCCCTTCTTGAGAGGGAAGACCTCCCCGTGGTTCTGGCGGTGCTTGCATGTCTCACCAAGGATGTTTTCAATTCTCAATTTAAAACTAGTCAAAAGTGATCCATTTGCACGTTTATTTGGTTTTCAGTTCTTGGTCATTGTTGGGGCTCTTCTCAAGACCTCTTTCTTGCAGTTTGTTACTTTGCACCGCAGACATCATCTTTTGCAAATTTTGGTAGTGACCCTTCTCCAGGCTCTCTCGGATGATATAGTCCAGCTTTGCACAGCGAGGGCCTTATTCTTTTAGCAGGGGATTTTAATGCTCGTACGAGCATCAGGCAGGATGAGTTTCATGCAGAGAGTGACTTTCTACAAGTTCACACATTAGATATGGGCTTTGACAAGACCTCACAGGATGCAGATACTCCAACTACCCACTTTGGAGAGTAGCTGATTGGTTTAGCAGAGGCCCATTCCTTAGCCATATTGAATGGCCTTCCTTGCGTGGCCCTTCATCATCTTATTTTACCTGTCACCCACATGGAGGAGGACATAGTGTTGTTGACTACTTCATTGGGTCACCGGCTTTGATCCCATTTCTTCACACCTTCCCACATTATAACTCCTACCATTTCTGATCACTCCCTCCTACTTCCATCCCTTGGACATCATAGAACCACGGTCACAACACACCGTCCCCACTCATCACCATCGCCCGGTTTTCTCTCCATCTGGTAATCACTTTCTTCTCCACGACTTTCCCTTCACCTCCTCAGTAGACCAACAAGCTGTCTTTTTATCTCAATCTCTTTTGCAATCTGCCAATATTGCCTATCCTTCAAAAACCTTCTCTTCGCATAAACGCCAATCCACAACAAACGGTATGATACAAAGTGCTTCTCAGTGAATAAACAAGTTGTTTACGCTAGATACCACTCTCCTCACACCCTAGCCTTGAAACAGAAAAGAATATCACAAAGTGACTCTGAAAAAAAAGACAGCTTATCTACAGTCCTTAGGACAAAAACTTGTTGATGCTACTAGCCTCCCCATCCTCCCCATTTCTTTTGGCGCATGTTCTCTAAAAACCCTTATAAACCCGCTCCTATTCCTATTGAGTCATGGATAAATTATGCTACCAAGCTTTATACAGTAGACTCTCTTTCCATTTCTCTTTCCCCACGCCCTTCAAAATTCACCCTCTTCACCCCATGGTTGAAAATGCCATTCAAAATGGTCAAACCCATAAAGCAACTAATGTGACCTCCTAAGTATGGACTTCCTAAACCAGTTGCTCACATTATTGCCCCATACATTTCCCATATCTTTAACCAATTTGTCATCTTCGGTCTCCCCACATCTTGGTGCACCAACCTTTTACACCCTATCCTCAAAGTCGGGGATCCTTTGAATGTAGACAACTACCGCACTATTATGATCAGTCATACTGTGGCCAAGGTATATGGATCCGTTTTGCAGTCTATTGTCAGCTCACAGGCAGAAACAAAGGGGTTACATGCTATGGGACATGCAGGTTTTCGCGCTGGCTACTCCACGGCTGACCAAATATTCATCATGAGATGTATTATTGAGGAGGCTAAGTTCAAGAAGCAGAGGGTTTATTGTTGCTTTTGTGGACTTCCGCAAAGCCTTTGATTCTATTCCGAGACACCTTTTACTCCAGCGCCTAGCATCGCTTGGCTTTTCTCAGGAGATCATTGTGCTATCATCACATTGTATGAGAGAGTGTTCGCTCGCTTTCGAGATGGTGATGGATGGTCCTCTTACATTCATAGTACAATGGGAGTTAAGCAGGGTGTCCTTTGTCCCCTACTCTCTTTGCTCTATATATTGATGATCTTGAGTGGATTATTAGGGAAGAGGGTGATGGCTCTCCG